>CAUZXS010000904.1:0-10000 GCA_963585895.1 Sepioteuthis lessoniana
GCAAAGGTGCAGTCAGTGTATTCTACAGCCTCAGCCGACCGGGTAATACAGAGAGTTGAATGTAAAAACAGTTTTATTTCAGATAATTCAGTTTAGCATTTGTATCCAGTTTAGATGTCAAAACAGTTCTATTTCGATCAATTCAGTATAGCATAAGTACGCAATTTAGTTATATTTGACCCATAGATAGGACACTCGTTGCCGGGGAGTGTTCTCACCCCTTTGAAGAGGTGCAGTCTGTGCATTCTACGACCCAAACCGACTGGGCAAAACAGCTGTATTGTTTCAAATTACTAAGTCCTGAGTAAATTACTGAACATTGATCGCACCCTTACGGGCACTATCAATCCGTGTCATAGAGATATATGGCAATAAGCGAATACTCTATATTCCTCCAATTTCTAAGAGTGGAGACTCCCGATAGGATGCAGTTTACTGGCCTACCCAGATTTTATCTCTCTCTAGGGGGAAGTAGGCGTAAGACAGTGACCAACACACCTGGCGGCTATGGTCCGGTTCGGGAACTCTTAGTTACCATTACTCTCAGGTCCACTCTAAAGTGGTTGTACCTATTCGGGACTTATGTATGGTCCCATATGTTAGGCAATAAATAAAAATATTTCATACTACATCATCATCATCATCATGTTGCACCATCAGGACGGATATCCCTGGCCTTCTCCCGCCACTCTTCTCGATCACTTCCGGCAGGTCATCAAGGTCACATCCCGTATGGGCACAGAACTGTTGTATGTAGGTTCAAGCTGGTCATCCTACTTTGCTCGTCCATGTGAATGAGTTCGTCCCTACTTCTCCAGCAGCTTTCCGCATGTCTGATTCGTCTTTCTCCACCCCGTTATAAGTAAATAGAAGGTCAGAATACGTTCGCTAATCTTTGTATATCAACAAATCTAAGTGAAGGAAAACTCTGAATTCAAATTGCTTAAAATTCGATCTTGGGTCATATCCTGCTTTTGGTGGAAATTTTAGATAAATTGTAACTTATATATGGATCTTTTGCGAACAATCAGAGTGTAGAATCTGTGTTCTTTGCTTGAGATAAAAGTATCGCAGCCAATTATTTCTGTAACGTAACTACGTAACTTTTTGAATTTCAAGCTGGTCCATGCAAGTAGTTTCCATATTTACCAACCCTCCGCTCGGGCAGGATATTACACAAGGTCAATTTTTAAGCGGATTTTAACAGGTTTGAATTCAGAGTTTTCTTTCTCCTAGACTAGTTGCCACACGAATGTTGAAGAACTTAGTCTCTCCAATTATTTACCCATAGCTGGAGTGAGAATAATTGGATTCATACCTTTCCCAAGGGTATTAGTGCTATGTGAAATGCAATCAGTCTCGTCCAGGATTTGAACTCGCTTCGCCGTGTCCATTTCCTACAAAGCTAACCATTACACCACGGGCACCTCCAAATGCAAATAGTATCTGTTCCTCATCCTCAGGGAATATCAAAAATTATTACAAAAATTTTAAATCATATTCTCTCTCTCTCTCTCTCACGCACATATAAACATCTATTTTAAAATTTATGAGTCGGTAAATGATTTTTAATTTGGTACTTAAAATTCTATTATTTCATATGCTTTTGCTCTACACGTATTTCAGACTTTTACTATATCTTCCGGAGATGGAGTGATTTTAATTTCAGAATTTTTGTATCTGTGAATATCTCATTGGGATTAATTGTTGCTGAAGCCTAAGTAAACTTGCACATGCGCACAAACACAAACATATACAAACATAGACAAACTAAAAAGACATATCTGTGTATTGAGTCAAATACACATATATCTGTACATATATATATAAGTGTACATACATATATGCATGTGTGCGCTTACACACACACGCACACACACACACACACACACACACACATATATATATATATATATATCTAAGTACGTATGTATTTATGCATGTATGGAAATCAGACCTGACCGATAAAATGAAACGCAGTTTCTTCGCGGCAGCGGTCGTGTCGATACTGCTGTATGGATGCACTACTTGGACGTTAACAAAACGGCTGGAGAATAAGCTAGACAGCAATTACACAAGAATATTGCGAGCAATATTGAACAAGTCCTGGCGGCAATACCCCACAGGGCACCAACTATATTGCCATCAACCTCCCATCACGAAAACTATCAAAGTTAGACGAAGTAGAGATGAAGGGCACTGCTGGAGAAACAAAGACGAGCTCATAAGTGATGTACTCCTATGGACCCCCACATATGGCCGAGCAAAAGCAGGACGACCAGATTGAACATACATATGGCAGCTATGTGAGGATACGGGAGACCTGCCAGAGGCGAATAACGATAGGGAGAAGTTGCGAGAGAGGGTCAGGGATATCCATGCTAGTTGCACGACATGATGATGATGATGATGATGTATAGATACTAAAAAGCATTGTCATAGAGGTATTAGCTTAATCTGGTCAGCAAGGTCCAGTGTTATACAAGGGTGTCAAGGAGCCAATGATGCAGCTCGCCCACCTGAAGGTGGCCCAGACGAAGCCGTGGGCCTTTCGTCCTCATGTCTGCCGTGGAGCATTGACTGTCCGGCACGGATGTCAGACAGTCCGCTGAAAAGCCTCTGCACGAAGCAGTGGCTGATCAAGCTGATATTTGACGAACGTCCCATAAGACTGACGAGTGTGGCACAAGACTTGTTTTTAGGTGGGTCCAGGCGCTAGACCGAAGACAACTCGCGTCCAGCACTCCCAGGCAATAAATCCAACCACCCCAAAGAGGGTCAAAACCTTTGAGGGACGGCCCCCTGAGGCTCGAGGAAATTAACTATACGGCACGAATGCCAGACAGTCTGCTGAAAAGCCTCAGCACGAAGCAGGGGTTAATCATGCTTCCCCCGTTATTCTCAGTGAGAGATTTATATAGGCTCTCTCTTAAACTTATGCTAATTAGGCAGATATTTTTGCCAGTATCACTCCACCCATCCGGCTTGCCCTACTCACAACATTTCGACCGCTGTAACCTACGGCCACCTTTGGGTGTCTCCTGTCGTTCTCGCTTACCTTAATACATAACTGCGAAGGTTAAGATATCAACTCAAATATCTTAGCCGATAACCCCCAATAAGTTGTGCGTTCAATCTCTGATTCCGACTTTAATAGCTGTGAAATAGCAAAAAGTGGCTGATACAAATTACCCAAGACATAGACGACAGAATAAGAGCAGTCTTCCCGTGAGATTCAAATAAACGCTTAAGTTCGAAAATCACAGAATGTTACCAGGTATGATTAAAGGCATTCAAATAAGGCAAATCAAATTTTCTTTTTTTTTTTTTTCAGAATTCCCATTGGATCAACTTCTCCATTTGTGTCTACAGATTAGTTTGCTACATTTGATTATTATATGATTAATTGTTTTGTCTCAATCACCTCAAAACCTATACTTGATATTCTGTTGCGTATTATTTACTTTTGCTTTAATATAATCGGTCCTTATGGCGTTTTTTTTTTTTTTCTTTCTTTTTTGCTTCTCTTAAAGTTTAAACTTAATTATCCATGTCCGGGTCTTCTAGTTTAAGATTTTGTCAGTTTTTTGTATGAAATATCAATGCATTTGTTTGTCTTCCCGTTTCTGTTTTCTTGTCATACTTTATTCTTTTTATCTTTATATTGTCAGTACTGTTTCATGACGGAGTAAATTAGTCTATTTTTTTATGCAGACCTCCCGTCCTTGTTCTAATGGATTCACACTATCTTCTGTGCTGGCGAGTCCTCTTCCTCCTTTTTTTGTCACATTTAGTCTGTCTGTGTCATCTCTCGGTTGTAAGGCTTTATGTATCTTCATTAGCCTTATGGTCCTCTAGTCGATTTATCTAAGTTCTTCTCTAGTCCATTTCAAAAATGGACCCGTTCTTCTTCTTCTTCTTCTTCTTCTTCTTCTTCTTCTTCTTCTTCTTCTTCTTCTTCTTCTTCTTCTTCTTCTTCTTCTTCTTCTAATTATTATTATTGCATTATAACTGACCTTGATAGAAAGATAGATATCACGATAATTGAGAATATCGGCTATGGTACACAACGCAGGGATATGTGTAACTGCAGAGATGGAATGACCTTCCCAACAAGGGACAACCATTTCTGTTCCATATTGTGCCAATGTGGTCGGCGAATGGAAGTTCTTCAGATTTTCCATTAATAATCGACGTGTCTCTACTTTGGCAATTCGGTGAAGCCAGCCTGAAATTTGGCAGAGTCACAGACAATAATCGATGTGTATAATTCATTCACTGCTTTGGGAATTAGACGGTTTCTTCGTTTACGTTGTTGAGAGGTTGGTTGGTCCTCAAGTGGCCTAGAGGAAAGGATAGATGATGGTGTATTTCTTTTTTTTTGTGAACGAAATTGTGACAATTTTAAAGATACAAATAAAAAGAGTATATATATATATATATATATATATATATATATATATATATATATATATATATATATATATATAAAGATGTGAACAGATTAAGATAGATGGATAGATATGAACAGGCTTTGACAGATAGAAATAGAGTGAGGGAGAGTTCGGCGCAGGCCGTGAGACAGAACTATTGATAGATATAAGAGATATTTGTATAGTTATTAAACTAATTTTTGCCTAGCTGTGATAAAAGAGGGATGTATGAGGCACTTAGTGAGGATTGAACTCACTAAGAATAGTTCTACTCTATCATGCTAACGATTACACCACTTTAGGTGTATGAACTGCAATAGAGTTTATATTTGAAAACTGCAGAACTGACGTAAACCCATATATATATGTATATATTGAGAGAGAGAGAAAGACTAATCCCTACACACACACACACACATACACACACACGGACGCATGTGGAAGTGAAGTGAAGCCTAGATTTAAAAAAATAGATAATCCAACACTCATTAACATGATGTCGACACATACACACACACACACACATATATATATATATATATATATACATAAGTTGGCCTACCGTAGTCAAGGGAGACCTGAAAGCCTCCTTTTCAATAGCACTTACATCGAGGTTTAGGGGAGGGTGCTACTCTTAACCCTGAATTGCTCCATCTACCCTTGATCCCTACATTATAAATAATGCAAAGGACCAAAAACGGATGAAGAAAGTATCAATTTGTTAGTCTCTGGTATGATTCTTCGTGGGATTGAACCCCAGTCTCCCAGACCATGTACGAACCCTCAAACCATTATGCTAATATATATATAAACAGATTCATTAAACGTGTCCTGGGTCTAACACTAAATTGTATCTTTTGGTGGGGCTTTAGTTTTGAACCTATGGGGAGTGTGAAGTACACTTGATTGCCATGACTCCCAGGTCCACTTTGACCCGGAATATTAGTACCTGTTAGGGCCTCATCAATGAGTCGAATAGATCAGCTTGAAAATAATTAGTAAACAACGTGAATTCTTAAAACCATATAAACTTATAACTGTGTGCAAACAAGTCATCATTATTGAGAAATAGAAAAAAAAATATGATAGAAAAAACGATAGAAATAAAATGTTGCAGATATAGATAATTATATCTATGATGAATAATTTACAAATTAAGGGAATTTTGGCATTAAATAAACCATAAGAAGTTGACGTGCCGTTAAAGAAATGAACCAAACTGGAATAAAAAAAATCTTACAAATAAATTAAATTCTCGCATAAAATAATACATAAGCGGTTGATAAGCCGTTAAACAAAAAAACAAACCAATCATTCTTCATTTGCGAGTTAACAAGATATGAATGGAATGAGATGAATATATTAATAGATTGTTATAGCAAAATTAATAAGTATATATATATATATATATATATATATATATATATATATATATATATGGGGGGCGCGTGTTTATTCATATATCAAGAAGAAAAAGAGATAAAAGAGAGACAGATAGAAGATGAAGAAAGAGATGAAGGGAAGAGAAGAAGAAGAAGAAGAAGAAGAAGAAGAAGAAGAAGAAGAAGAAGAAGAAGAAGAAGAAAAAAAGAGATACAAGAAGAAGAAGAAGAAGAAGAAGAAGAAGAGATCGAGGTACAAGAAGAAGAAGAAGAAAAGAGATACAAGAAGAAGAAGAAGAAGAAGAAGAAGAAGAAGAAGAAGAAGAAGAAGAAGAAGAAGAAGAAGAAGAAGTGATAAAAGGTGGAAATGTAGAGACTGAAACTGATTCCTACTTAAATCGTCTTTCACACGGATTTCCAGAGTTTCCTTTTCGAACGTCTATCGATCGCCTTCGCCTCTTGTTTCTGACCAATGTATTGTGGGAGACGCTGTGAGGGTGTGTCTATGCAAGAATTCTAGGTTTGGGGTGGTGGTGTAATGGAGGTACGACAGGAAATCGTTACTCCATGTAAACAACAGTGACAAACTATGGAAAGTTATAAGCGAAATTATTCGGTTGTAAATATTATCTCTTAAAACGCTCTAATCAATTACTATCCTCTGACGCCATTGGACTTCTAATCTCATCTCGTTTCTTATGATTTAGTAAACTTAACCTAGTTTAGTACAAGGCCAGAAGTATATGGCATCCAGTGAGAAGGGAATTCACTGTCAATAATCTGCAAGTCAAGGTCGTTATCATTTGCATCACTTTCATCTTGCTTGGTTCTTTGCTTACAAACTTTCGGGCATACAGCGCTTCTGTCTCTCGGCCATGTCGACGTGGAAGTTAACATATGTGTGTTAACTTTCGTTTGCTTTCATTTTAAGCTGACGGATACTGAAGTGTTCAATTTGTTAGAATACACACACACACACACACACACACACACACACACACACACACACACACATATATATATATATATATATATATATATAATTGCCCAGTCGGCTGCAGGCTGTGGAATACACCGGCTGCTTCTCTGAAGAGGGGTAAGAGCCCCCTCCCCGACGAGTGTCCTGTAAATGACACTAAACAATCTGATGGTGAGGTTCCAGTAATGCTGGGGCTTTGGCCCGGTATGGTAGCATCAGAAAGGGTTATATCTATAGGTCAAATAAAACTAAATTGTGTACTTATGCGACACTGAATTGCTTGAAATAGAACTGATTTTGTATACTAAACTGAATTGCTTGAAACAGAAATGTTTTTTACAATTAAACTGTGTACTTACGCTAAACCGAATTGTTTGAAATGTATAAAAATGGATTTTGCATTAAATAACCCACAAAGGCTGATATGCCATAAAAACCAACCAACGAACCAAGCAAATATATATGCATATATAATTTCATTGCTATCAGTCTCACTTTGTTCATATCTATATCAGATATTCCAAATCAATCAATATATGTATCTATCTATCTATCAGTCCGTCTGTCTTTTCATACGTATCGATTGGCAATATTAAACAGCGAACCAAAAATGTCTCACTGTAAACTTCTATGTCTTGAAATTTAACCAATGCCTCAGTCCGGATATTAAGGGAAATCGTCAACGTAAACAGCAAGATTATCTCTGCAAGAGTGATTCAGTAGTAGTTTGACATTATTGCGACTGTCAAACATTTTTCAGAATTAATGCACAGCGCCAACTTAACAAAACGGGAATGTAAAATTTGAACAAACTTTATCAGCTTGGATGAATGGAAAATTTGATATTTTTCCCTCATGTTTTAAAAATATTTATACCTATTTACCAATCCCTCCGCTCGGGCAGGATATGACACAAGATCAATTTTTAAGCGGAGTTTAACAGGTTTGAATTCAGAGTTTTCCTTCTCCTCGACTACTTGCCTCACCAAGGGTGAAGAAATTAGTCTGCCCAACTATTTACCCATAGCTGGAGGGAGAATAATTGGATTCATACCTTTCCCAAGGTTATTAGTGGTATATGAAATGCAGTTAGCCTGGTCAAGGATTTGAACTCGTGTCGCCGTGTCCATTTCCTACGACGATTACCATTACACCACGGACACCTCCAAAAATACTTATACATCGTTTCACAGTTTAAATTAGCTGAAGATGGACACTATTCGCCAGACCTGGTATATATATTTTTAATTATGTTTTGGGTCTTCTCCGTAATTAGTTTATTTACTGCTAAATAAAAAACGAAGTGAACATCTGTTCTTTACTGTTGTTTTCTCTTCGCATGAATTGCTGAATTTGTAAGTACAACAAAAATTATTTTTCCTTAACTTTGAATTAATCCATAACATTCAGTGATGTTTTAGTTTAACAACTTGACAAAATGCCACGGCTGCTCATGGATACTGTAAATATTTTTTATCGATTTTCAAAAATAAAAAGTACAAATTTTCCTTATGAGTAACCGAATTCACTAGCTCCCTTTTCTAGAGTGCCTGTGCAACCATTCCAAAATCGGAACATTTTCAAATTATTAAAAATGCCTGGTGCAATGTGTTTTTAGTTAGACAGTGTTACCTATATCATAGTGTACTATAGCCAGATGAAGGGAAATACGTAAACATATACATATGCAGGGAAATCCGAAACACTGTTCAGGTACGAAACGTTTATAAACTTCTTGAGTTTAGTTTTTCGACACAAGGTGAGAGAGACACAATTTTTACTATGCTGACTGTTCCTACGTCGCCCACAGCCAACCCCCAGCTGGACTGGCCTCGCCCAGAGTCAAATCTCAGCTATCTGACCCAACAAACGCACTGCGCATCCCGTAGCCCCCAGCTGGACTGGCCTCACCCAGAGTCAAATCTCAACCAACTTCTCAACAAACGCGCTGCGCATCCCGTAGCCCCCAGCTGGACTGGACTCGCCCAGAGTTTAATCTCAACAAACGTCTTTTTTCAAAATCACCAAAAATTTCGGCCCATCGTTTCCGAGCCTGACGTCATTCATACCCCAGTCCATTTCCTATCTGGGGTTTTTATTATAACATTTGTGATTGTCATATCCTCTGCGCGGGAGCGTGAACTGTACTCAATGTCTGCACCTTCACTAAGCCGAATAGTTCAAAGTCCAACCAAACCGAATGATAAAATATAACTAACGAAAATACTTAATAAATTAAAAAAAAAAAATTCTGTAATTATATAGCTATAGCTCTCTGAGATAAACACTGTTATCGGGGTTTAGAATACGCTAAAAGCATTCCCTTCAGATGGGTGAGACCACATCAAAAAAAGGCGTTCTGAGTAAGACACAAAACTAGATTGATGGTGAGTTTTCCGTTCTGGATCAATAATGAGTGCGAAGGACCTCTTAATTATTCATATGTTTACTAATTCCATAATTTTACCAACGTCGACGAAGTTATTTCACTTCGATTGTTCAAGCATCTTTGGTTGGTTGGGTTTTATGGCATATCAACCTCTTATGGACTATTTTATGTTGTTTATATATATATATATATATATATATATATATACGCTCGTTTATATATACGCTTGTTTATATATATATAATATATACGCTCCCCCATGGGGGTTGAGCATTCTGGCGAAGGAATTTTCGGCCGCCATAGCGTAATGCAAAGCTCTTCGAAAGAATTGAGCACTCTGGTAGCCGATAGGGTATAAAAAATGTAAACAAACGGTTGCTGCTGCTGTTGCTAAATAAATACCTTAAAAATTCCCTTAGCCAACGTGGTCCGCTTGGGGGCCGAGAGGTCTGACACTTAGTCTAACGTAAAGTTGGACGGGTTTTGATCCCGGCTTCGAGCGTCCTGCGTGTCTAGCCACACTGAAGAGTACTGTTAAAACGGAACAGTCTGTCTGTGGATGACAATATATATGTATATATATATATATAAATTGTAAGCGCATATATGGTAATTTTAACATTTTTAAACAAGCCAGTTCTCACTTGTATGCACACAGCTGAAATAGCTCCAAGTACTACTGTGTAACACTAGTACTTTCATCTAATGTTAGAAATTTGTTTCCACACAGTTAAGTGATCGAGAGTATTGAAAATACATCAGTCTACATTTTGATACGAGGCCGATTCTTTTCAGAAAGTTCAATATATCTGATTTG
>CAUZXS010000904.1:12500-105000 GCA_963585895.1 Sepioteuthis lessoniana
GTTCTTAATTATGGTGTGGTAATTCCCCCCGAGGAAATATTAAAATTGGTGGCTATAATTGGAACCATAGACTTGCAGATTCGTAGTTTTGGGCAAATGATCTAAAAAGTATGTTGCCGCATTGCACTTTTTAATTCGGATAATATTAGAACGGGCGAAATATGATTCGGGAATATGTTAATGAATGGGTTTGGACAAAAAAAAAAAAAAAAGAGAACAACTGATATATATATATATATATATATATATATATATAGCATTTTCTCTTTCAAACGTGTTTTATTAAATTATGGCGGTCCCCATGGTATAATAGTTAGCGTCGTTGGAAATGGACACGGCGACACGAGTTCCAATCCTGGGCGAGATTGATTGCATTTCACATAGCCCTAATACCCTTGGGAAAGGTAAAAATCCAATTATTCTCCCTCCAGCTATGGGTAAATAGTAGGGCAGACTGGGTTCTTCAACCTTGGTTAGGCAACTAGTCTAGGAGAAGGAAAACACTGAAATTAAACCTGTTAAACTCCGCTTAAAAATTGACCTTGTGTCATATCCTGCTCGAGCAGAGGGGTTGGTAAATATGAAACATGTTTTATTAAATAGGACATTTGATTTTTGCCTATTCTGTCTTTGGCAGTTTGGATTTTATGGAATTTGTTGGTTATTCAATGCCAAATTAATTTTTATACAACTATTAGGTTCTCTTTAAAATAATTTAGTTTAGCATGAGTACACGGTTTAAATGTCAAAACCATTTATGTTTCAAGCAATTCATTTTAGTCAAACTTTTTTACTTCAAACAATTCAGTTTAGAACAAGGTATAGTTTTTTTTCCACGCACAGTTAAACATCAAAACTGTTCTATTTCAAACAGTTCAGGTTAGCATAAGTACACAGTTTAAATATCAAAATAGTTCTATTTAGCATAAGTACGCTGTTTAGTTTTATTTGACCCTATCAGGTGCTACCACTCTGGACCAGAGTGAACCTGAGAACCTTGTCAATAAAGGGGTACTCCCCACAGCTCCAACACTTCTGGAACCTCACCATCAGATTATATAGTGCCATATCCAGGACACCCGTTGAGTGGGGGTTACCCCTCTACAAACAGCAATCGGTGTATTCTACAGCCCCAACTGACTGGGTAATTATGTCTTTGATATATTCAACTCTGCGCATGAGTCATTTGACATTAGGGTGGAAGGAATTTAGGAAGAGTTATATTTTTCTCGTGTACTTTTCGGCCATATTTGAGTGCGCGAATGATAAAATGACAACCATAAAAAATCGCTTGAACACTTCAAAAGACATTCGTGTCTCTCCTTTAAATGCAGAGAAATTCTACATGAAAATACCTCTCTATTGCACAAAGAAAAAAAAAAGCTCAAAATTCTTGAAGTTCTCATTGGAAAGATTCACAAACTTTCCTTAAATGAGATCAATTTCGTAAATAGCAGCCGCGTTCTAAAATGGTAATTGCACTTTTCCTGTAATTTTTTTCCTAATAAGACCCCTCCCATTTTTTTTTCTTGCTCCAACTCATTATATTAGTATTTGATTCATCGTTATGTTTCTCATTTCATTATTCACTCTCCCGATGATGGTTTCAGCTGAGGCCGAAAGGACTTTGGAAGCATACGCCGCCTTCCTAAACGAAAACCTGAACAGTTTAAAATTTTAATTGGCAGATACAATTGATCATATATATATATATATATATATATATAAAGTCGGCAGAAAAATAGATGGTTATATTGTAATAGAATTATTAAAATGAAGAGATAGGTAGATAGACACATAAATACCGACAAAAAAGATTTCTAAATTCGAATATTTTTATCATTTGGTGTTTTTGTACTATTGTATTCATTTTTAATATCAAATTCACAAAGTTTCGGCCGATATGTCCTCCAGCCTTCTTCAGGTGGTTCTTGTCGAACACAGAACTTCGAACCACGTCCTTAATTTAATCTACGGGACTCTCTTGCTCTTTACCCGTTAACTATGACTGGGTACAAGTGTTAAGTATTCCTGTAGTGTTACTCACCTGCAGTCAGGATTGAACCTGCGACCTCCAGATGATTGGCACTTAGAAGCATATGGAACCAAGCCCTATAACCGTTACACCATGTGTCCTGCTGTATATTTATATGATGGTGGTCATTTTTGTGCATGTATATTGTGTTATTACACAGGAAAAGTATCGCTATGTCATCAGCGTAGTCGGCGTCGGTAATTGTTTTTGCGGGGTACCTTCTGCTTCTTTGAAACAGGCGACATCTCCACACTAGACGGAAACCCCTCTGAAACTAGTAGACACATTCACCTACATAAGAAGGAGCGTCTCATCAACCGAAAAGGACATCGACACGTGGCTATCGAAGGCATGGATAGCTATCGATAGCCTATCGATCATATGGAAATCAGACCTGACCGATAAAATGAAACGCAGTTTCTTCCAGGCAACTGTCGTATCGATACTGCTGTATGAATGCACTACTTGGACGCTAACTAAACGGCTGGAGAATAAGCTAGACGGCAATTACACCAGAATGCTGCGAGCAATATTGAACAAGTCCTGGAGGCAACACCCCACAAGGCACCAACTATACGACCACATGCCTCCTATCACGAAAACTATCCAAGTTAGACGAACCAGACATGCAGGACACTGCTGGAGAAGCAGGGGCGAGCTCATAAGTGATGAACTCCTATGGACCCCCACATATGGCCGGGGAAAAGCAGGACGACCAGCACGAACATACATTTAGCAGCTATGTGAGGATACAGGATGTGGCCCTGAAGACCTACCAGAGGCGATGAACGATAGGGAGAAGTGGCGAGAGAGGGTCAGGAATATCCGTGCCTGCAGCACGACATGATGATGATGGTGACACAGGAAAAGTGTAATTTGTTGCAGAAGTTATCTAAGTGCCATAGTGCTAAAACATCCATTTAAGAAACATTTCTCAATTAAATTAGAAAACTAATCACAATAGAGTAAGTTAGAAGAATTTTCATTTCATTAATCAGGGAGATGTTATTCCTTTGATAGTAGTCTATGATAGTAGTCTTGATAGTAGTCTATGCCTTTCCTATGCGGATGTTGACATCGTTTTCAGTAGATGAGATATTGCTGCCAAAGTATGTGAAATATTCAACTAGTTACAGGGGCTTGCCGTTTAACGTGGAGATGGCACTATCTTGTTTGAAATCCGTGAACTGTCTTCACGTATAGACCAATACTTCCTGCTGTCTGCTCCAGGCTTAGGATCAGACCAGAATATATATAGTAAGGTAAAGTTGGCAACCGAAGTCGAGGGCGACAAGAAGCCACCCTTTTCAATAGCCACTACAAAAAGGTGTAGGAGAGGGCGCTACTCTTTTCCTTGGATTTGTCCACTTTACCCTTGATACGTACCTTATATTGCTGAGTATTAAGCAATGAGTCATCAAGTACCATTTTTAAAGTCTTTGGTATGACGCGACCTGGGATTGAACCCAGGCCTCCCGCACCATTGGTGAACACTCTACTCGCAAGGCCAATGAGCCGGTGAGAGTATATATATATATATATATATATGTGTGTGTGTGTGTGTATGCGTGTATGTGTGTTTAAATAATGGATCGTATATATTTGTGTATGTGTAGATAGATAGATAGATGATGAAAGAGTGAGGGTAAGAAAGAGAGCAAGAGGCTAAAGACATACCGGATGAACATATAAAAGTAGCGAGAAGGGATTTGAATTGTCTAAAAGAGAAATCATGAATTATTTTCAATGTAGAATTCAATTGCTAAATGAAAAGACAGTTTTCGCGTCAAATATTGACACCTGGCCTAATTTATGCTGTACTATTTGCCTCCAGAGTAATTGGCATGATTAACCGCAGGTTTTTTTTCTGAAGATTCTATTAAAATCAAAAAAAAAAAGAGTAAAAGAGTGAAGCCTGTTAAGGAGAAGGGAACAGAGAGGACATATCGTTTGTTTTGTTTATTTAATCTTTTTTCCTTTCTTCAATGCCACCCAACTTTATAATAAAAGGTTTAATTATCTGACTTCCCCCTTCAACGTTTCTCTCTCTATATCTATCAATCTTTCTCTCTCTCTCTCCCTCTCTCTGTATATATATATATAGGCAGGCGCTGGTGGTATAATAGCTTTTGGCCAAGGAAATGGATACGGCTACCCGAGATCAAACCCTAAACGAGACTGGTTGCATTTCACACCGCGCTAATAAAGGTCAATTGAATAACATACTGGAGTTTTTAAGCTTGCTATGACAACTTATCTCGGAGAAGGAAAATCTGGATTCAAATCGGTCTAAATCCGCTTGGAAAACTGATCTTTCGACGTGTCCTATTTGTGCGGAGAGTTTAGGAAAATACACAACCCGACTCCATAGACTTAAACAAACGAAAGCTACTACATAATGCTTTATAATTCCTGAGCTGACGTAGTTCGTCTGCTGGCGGAGCGGTATGATAATAAGTCTAACGTAAAGTTGGGCGGGTCTCGATCTCAGCTTCAAGCGTCCTACATGTCTAGTCACACTGAAGGGTTTGATATAACGAAACAATCTGTCTGTTGATGACAATATCTATACTCGTATATATATATATATATATATATATATATACCAAAGAACCACAGACCAAAATTGATTTAATGTATCAATGGCCAAATGCAATGTAAATGTGACAAAACCTCTTTGCTCCTTTGAGTGGTAAAAAATTTAAACAGTTCTCTAAAGCGCTTGATCGGAGCGAAAATATACTCCGATTCTTGTTCAGTTTTACTTGTTTTTATCATGCTGTTTCATCTGAAAAACTAGTTACGCTTTATCGGCCTAGGGAGAATCAAGTGGCTAAATAATAGAAATAAAACGAAAAAGAATAGGGAAGAGTGAAAGAAAAGAAGCGGAACAATAAATAAATTTAAAAAAAAACTTGTTTTTTGCTATCAAAGGATTTTAATAAAGAGGCAAGCAAGCACTTCACACGGCCAGCTTCGTGTGCAGGCACGAAAAAGCAAACTGGGAAACGTATCATTTTTTGAAGAATGGGGTGGGTGAACAAAAAGAAAAGAAAATGATATATAAAAATAATTAAAGGAAAATGGGATATAAAAGTAGAAATCGCTTGGAAGCAGTAGTATACATAAAACAGGAAATCAAGAAACACGCTTATATATATATATATATATATATATATATATATATATATATATATATATATATATATATATATATATGGGGTGTATGTGTGTGTGTATATATCAAATTACTGATCTGGTATCTAAATGTGTAACAATGTGATATATTTCTTTTATGTATATGTGAGTGCGTGTGTGTGCGCGTACAAGATTGGTACATATCCATCAGTTCATGCATGTGCGTGTGTGTGTGTGTGTGTGTGTGAGAGCAGATATCAAAATATCGATTTACACATGAACCGATAAATATAGATATATATCGATGTTCGTGTGTATACGATTAGATTGACACACATATGAATACATGGGCACACACACACACACACACACACACACACACACACACACACACACACACACACACACATATATATATAGGTTTGTATGTGTATATATATATATAATAGTTTTTAAATCAATATATATATATATATATATATCAGTGTGTTTGTGTGTTTGTGTTTGTGTGTGTGTGTGTGTGTGTGTGTGTTTGTGTGTGTTCCCCAAGAGACTCACATACAAACACAAACATGTTCATATACACGCATAAAATTAACACACACACACACACACACACACACACACACACACACACACACACACACACACACACACATGTATATATGTATATATATATATATAATTAATATGTGCTATGTTCATCTTCGTTTGGTTTCTTTGTATAATGGCATATCAACCCCCGTAGCCATTTTTCTTGAAGAAGTGTCCAGATACTATTTAACCCTTATCAGAGGGGGATAAGGATGTCCATGCATTTCCCAAAGGTATATAGTTCAAAAGTGAAGGTAATCGTATGACTGGTATTTGCAATTTAAAAAATAAATTCACTTAACGATATTCTTTCTACAGAGCTCAATGAATTGGATTGAGCCACAATGATGTCGAATGTGAATCGATGATTAAAATCTCTTTTTATAAACGTTTAGTACTATGTTCTTCAAAGCATAACTTTCAGTTTCACGATTCCTGAAATGATTTTCCTGTACAAGATCTATCATCCCCACTGCAAATCATTGCCAGGACTTTTCTTGCATATTTCCGTGCGTATATTCATTGCATCTGACAAGGAAGGTGAACGGACTGTAACTCTTTTCTTGCGGCTCTCGTCGCAACAACCACAAGAGCAACAACAACAAGAAAGTCGCATCAAGATTTTGTGAAAAACGGGGATAGGAAAATCAAGTAAGATTGATTTATGTGGATGTCGTAGGACCATCTGACGCAATCACCGAACTTTTACATACAATGACACAAATACATAATCAGTACAACATTGGTTTTCTTCAAAATATTCCCGTTGGCATTGAACATACTTCAGCAATTTTTCTATTATTATAACTGGAGTTTGCGTAGCAGCATGTCTTCTCATGTCTCCAGGACTCATCTCAGTAATCAGGCTAATCTTAGTGATACTGCAGTCAGGATGGTCTCTTCTTGTCCTATGATTGCTAAATCTTCTAGTCCTTTCATTAATCCAATGGGGATAGTTCCAAGTGCACTATTTACACATGGTATCACCGTCATCTTCACATTCCATAGTTTTTTTTAGTTCTCTTGCAAAGTTTAGATATTTATACCTCTTTTCACTTTCTTTCATTTTCACTCTGTGATTTGCTGGAACAGCAAAGTCCATTACACAGCAGGTTCCCTGGTTAATCTCTAGGTCTGGTTGTCTGGATGAAATAAGGTGATCCGTTTGTATCTCGAAATCTAAGAGAATTTTGTGCGTCTCATTCTCCCGGACAAATTCAGAGTTGTGCATATACCACTTGTTCGCATGGTCAAATTTAAACTTCTTACACAATTCTCGGTGGATCACATTCTCCACCCACTTGTGTCTAGTCTTATGCTGATTGTGTACTAATTTGCTCCATTCGCTTATCATATAACCTATCACATAACCTACTCTTGCTATTTTGTTGCGTCTTATCTATTTTTGCTTTAACTTACTTTCTCCTTATATCGTTATTTTTGATGCAATTAGAAGAGATTCAATTTTTCTTTTAAGGTTTCCTTTCTTAGCTATGCCCAAATCTTCTCGAGTGAGATTTCGCTTGATTGTCGCTTGAAATATCCATACATTTGTTTTTCTTCCTGTTTTGTTTTCTAGTTATTGCTGTTCTGTTTGTGCTGTTTGTGTTATTTCTTGTAGCTGTAATTAGCGTTTCTTTGTTTCTTTTTCATGTAGTCTTCGAGTCGTCTTATCGATGTATCGACGCTATCTTCAATACTGGCGATTCCTCTTCCTTCTTCGTTTCTTGGCACATGCAGCCTATGTTATCTCTTATTCGTCATCATTTGTTTTCTAGTGTTCATGACAATTTGTTGAAGTTCTTCCTTCGTCCACTTTTAGAAAAGTCCCAAGTATCTTTCAAAAGGGACAGCCGAATGGTTTCTCCCTTTGATGAGATTTCTGCTATATATTTTGGTTTCGAGTAGTTTTCTCGTTCTCCTGAAATAGTCTTTTAAAAATTTTTTCTTTCATTTTCGCTTGTTTGAAGGTGTTCGCTTCCAATATTCTCAAGTACTTTTAACTTACCTTTTCCTCGAGTGTTCAAATTTTTTCTTGATTTGGTACTTCTATTCCTTTCGTCATTTGTCATTTTCAGCTTCTCATTATTATCATAGCACATTTTTCTATGCCAAATTCCATCCCTATATGCTGAAGTGTTATTATTATTATCAATAAACTCTTTGTGAAATTTTCACTCCAGTCTTAGCTGGTGCGCTTTCACTAGAGTATGTGTGACAGCAAGTCTCCTCAGGTCCCCAGTACTATTCTGGGTATTCTTGTTGATCTCAACAACGCTTTGGTCTGGATGGTCTCAAGTGTTGCTCTAATTTCTAAATCCTCCAGTCTCCTTTCCATTCCTTTTGAGACCGTTCTAAGCACACCAATAACAACTCGAACAGCAAAACCCATTAGACTGCTATTGTTTTTATTACTAAATACTAGATCTACTCTTCTAGGCTGGATTTGATGATCAGTTGTGGCCATGTTAGGGACAAGAAATAAAGACACAAGAGAGGAAGTGAGTTAACAAAGAACAGTAATACAAACATATACAAGTGAGAGAGTTACCAGCGAGATTGTTCGGTACGACTTTCAGGACTGTCTGCGGGAACATTGACTTCTACCTAAGAGCACTACCTGCTGCTATCTATTACTGGGAGTGTTCAGGCGTGCGTGTGTAAATTACCATAACAATCTCAAAATTCCAGAGGATTTTATGCGTCTCATTCTCTAGCTCGGATTTTGGTTGGTGCATATACTATTTCATTGCATGGTCAAATTTTAAACTATTGCACAATTCTTTGTAGATACCTTTCCTGATACCTTTCCTTTCTAAATTTATATTTCTTTTGTTTAGTTTGTTCCATCCATTTATTAAGTAATTAACTGTTTCATATCTTTCTCTACATAACAACCAACACTCGCTATTCTGTTGAGTATTATTGACTTTCGCTTTAATATAATGGGTCCTTATGGTGTTGGTTTGTACTACTATCCGAAAAGAGCCATTTTCATTCTGGAGGTTTCCTTTTCTTAGTCATGTCCACGTTTTCTTGTGTAAAATTGTCAGCTTGTTGCTTGAAATATCCATACAGTGGTTCTTTTTCCCGTTTCTGTTTTTTTTTTTGTTTTTGTTTCGTTTTGTTTGTCCTTATGTTGCCATTGATGTTACCGGCTGTTTTTATTTACATTCCTTTTCTCTTTTTGATGTATTCCTCAGTTCCTTGTATTGATGTATCTTCAATTATTTGCTTTTTATACTGCCTTCCCATCCCTCCATTACTATCTTATCACATCACCCTTAGAAGGAAAAAAGACAACCTTTGCAGAGTGTTGTATACTCTTATGCAGATGCATGCATGCAGAATCATAACGACGACACAATGAAGACGAGCGACACAGTTCTTAGAAAAATATACCTCTCAGTTTATTTGAAAGTGTTGTGTGTGAGAGGGAGTTAGAGACCGAACAGAACTGCAACATATTGACCCCCACTCTATTGGCCATAACCATGTTTCTTTCCCGTTCTCCAGAGCTGCTAAACCGGGGGCCTCAATCCAGTATCTTCTCTTCAACTGGTCTGATCTCTAACTGCAACTATTCAATCGGGGGTCTGAGGGCCCACTCTGCTGGGTGCTGGCTTTCCCTACCGCATCTTGTCTCCAATAGGTCTGATCCCCAACTGGTCTGATCTCCAAACTCGTCTGATATCCAAACTGATTGATCGGGGGCCTGAGGGCTCCCTCTGCTGGGTACTGGCTTTTTCTACTACATCTTGTCTGCAACTAATTGAATTTCCTGTGCACTGAGTTATATAATAGTTGAACGTCCACCTTCTTCTTGTGGGCGTCACAATTTCGCACTCATTCAACCTGTCCACAGTCAAGGTTATTATCCTGATAATCCTCGACCGCATGCACCTGTTATTTACACAGGTGCATTCCCTCTTTTGACAGCCCGCCCGGGTCTTAGGTCAATATACAACAACAGGACATATTCAATATAAATACAATATCTATATGCAGATCACATTATGTTGAGTAAATACAAATTATTCACCTTTATTGTTTACATGATAGCTATTTTTAAAAATATTATTGTAACGTTGCCTCACCGACACGACACCATTTCGAATATCAATATGTATTACGTTCTTCAAATATATTTAATATATTAATTATTCTCCTCAGCTAATGATAATAAGAAGTCGTGTCATTAACTTTTACTTACACGTCATGTTATCGTTAAGTCAGCCGACAAGCATTCAATTTGTTTTCTTTTTAACATCTTGTTTACAACCCTGAGTTAAAAACAAAACCCTAATTTGACATAAGCTGATATCCTGGCCGTCAAATATGCACGCATAAGACCTTTTCAATGCAACCTACACTTTGATTCAAAGTTTACATGCCAACTTACAATTTATCACCACAATTAAAATAACTAGCTAATATAATTAATTACCACCCTCAATTATATTGAATTATTAGACTAATCCAATCAGTTAATAGACTTAGTCTTTGAAATCTGCCCTGACAGGAAAGTCTAGTCGTAAGAGAAATATTTGAAAGATGTTGACCATAATTAGAAATCCCATTAATCATTTTGAAAGTCTCAATTAGATCACCCCTCATTCTTCTTTTGAGTAAAGTAAATAATTTAATTTCCTCGTTTTGTCCCTGTAACTGTAATCTTTTACTCTATTTATTAGTTTTGTTGCTCTTCTTTATATTACCTCCATTCTTAATAAGTAAGTAAAGTTGGTGACCATAGTCGAGGGTAACCCGAAGGCTCCCTTTTCGATAGCTACTACACCAAGGTGTAGGGGAGGGCGCTACTCCTTCCCTGGATTGCTCTACTTTACCCTTGATCCGTACCTTATAATGCTGAGTGTTAAGCAAAGAGGCATCAAGTACCATTTTTTGAGTCTTTGGTATGACTTGACCTGGGATTGAACCGAGATCTCCCGGGCCATTGGCGAACACTTAATATTATACCTTAATTTCCATGTCAAGATACAGGAGGCCACGTCTGATTAATAATAATTAGGTTTTATCAATGTTTTAAATACTTTAAAACAATATTTGTCTCTCTTGAAAAAATATTTATAACCACACAGCCAGTCATTTCACTTGCAGAGACTTGAAAATATGCAATCCTATTTCTTTAAATTCCCAAAATGCTCCCATATATTTCAGATGGAATTTTCAGTCTAAGACAAATTTTATAAAATATGGCGCTTCGAGCAATGTGGAGTACCTCTTCAGGGTCCTATCTATGGGTCAGAGAACTCTTTGATATTTAAACTGAGTGCAAACAAATGAATTTACCTAACTTGAATTGTTTTGATAGCATTGTTTGATCATTTAACTGTGTGTAAACAAATGCCGGATGTTTAACTGAGTGATACATAGCAATACATGTAGCCATTTAAGTGCGTGCAAAACGAATGAGTGATTTTGAATAGAATAATAATTGGGGTTGAAAAACAACACTTGAAACTTTGTGTACCTAAATTGAATTATTGGTATCACATAGTAATACTTGGAAGCACTTGACTGTGTGTAAATGAATGAATGGTGTTCAGTAGAATAATTAGTATTAAATATCAATACTTTCAACCAGCGTTTTATACGCCATAGGTAGTTTTGAAATTCGCGATTGTCGGCCGAAATTACCTACCTGGCAATTCCTATTAGCTGAGACTTTAGAGTGACTTTCATATGCCTATTGACATTATTTAAAAGGCTATTATGCAGATTAAAACTGTTATCATTAATAACATTCATTATATTAATTTTATAATTTTTGATATTAGTACTTTGTTTTTTTTGTTTTGTTTTTTTTTTGTTTTTTTTTCTTGACTTACCCAACTGAAATCGGGATGCATCTTAAACACCCATGCATCTTAAATGCCGTCAAATAGGGTACGTTAAATCGAATTTTTAGGAATAGAGCTGTTTGACCATTTAACTGGGTATAATAAAATGACTGATATTTAATTGAATTCTCAGTGATACATTGTAATACTTGGAATCATTTAACTGAGGGCAAAGAAAGAGTTCCGGCTCGTTTAAAAATGTTATCAACAAAATGTGTAAACAAATCATATATATTTAATATGTACAAACTGGTTGTTGGTTGGTTGGTTGTTTGGGTTTTATGGCATATCAGCCTTTGTAGGTTATTTAACGCCTAATCCATCATTATACAAATAATCAGTTATATTTCAAACAATTCAGTTTACCATGAGTACATATTTTAATTGTCTAAAACATTTCTATGTCAAACTATTCAGTTTATTCAAACAGTTATAAGTCAACTAATTCAGTTTAGTATAAGTAAATTTTTATTTACTTACATTTAAATGTCAAAACAGTTCTATATATAACAAATTCCTTCTAGTGTAAGAAGAATTTCAATGTCAAAAATAGTTCTATTTCAAACAATTCAGTTTAGCATTAGCCAGCAGTTTAAATTTTATACATTTTAATTGTGAAAAACGTTTCTATTTCAAGCTATTCAGTTTAGTCAAACAGTTCTAATCGAAACAATTCAATTTAGCATAAGTATGCAGTTTAACGTAAGTACGCAGTTAGTTCTATTTAACCCATAGGCCCAATCAGGTGCTACCGTTCCGAGCCAGAGAGGACCTGGGAGCAATGGCAATGAAAAAATTCTCCACATTCCCCAAATCCCCAACATCACTGGAACCTTCCCATCAGATTGTTTAGTGTCATATCCAGGACATTTATTTGGCGGGGGTCTTACCCCTCTGCAGAAGTGCAGTCTGTGTATTTTACAGCTCCAGCCGACTGGGCAAATATAAACTGGATTTATCATTAGATAATCTACAGTGGCTGATATGCCATAAAACTAATCTTGATCATACATATTTAATATATATAAAAAGGATTTAACATCAAATAACCTACAATGGTTGATATAATTTAAAACCAAACCAAAAATTTTCACATTAAGTATACCTGTCTATGCAGGATGCTTGCTCTTGCATATAGGAGCACCCCCCACCTCTCAAAAAGCTATTTACCTGACAGTATGGAGAATTGTCTATTGACTCGTCCAGAAGTTGAAACAGCAGTTAAATTTAATGTGTCTTGAGACTAGTTTCATGATTTTTTAAATTTGCCATTGACTTTTTAAACGGCAGTCTCGATGTCTAGATATCACCCCTTTGTGACATAAGTTGCTTTGCCGTGTACGTATCTGTATTTAAATCTTAAAATTAGAAAAAAAGAAAACTTCAGCTTCAGTATTTTTATTATTCGAATTCGCTACCATATATGGGGAGTCATTGTTGCGTAATGGCAAAAGTGTTTGACTGCACCCTCGGAGTAAGTGAGTTCGAACCTCAGTCCAACTATGACATTCATTTTTGGAATAATACCCAGTAGGCAAAGTATAATGTTCCTTATTCCTCTATCTAGAGATTAAATATTATAACTGATATTCTTCTATTTAATATTAAATGTTGCGTTCTGGTTAGTGAACGTTTGTAATATTAAATAAAGGACAAACCACGATATGAGAGGAAATAGAGATATATTCTCAGGAAAAAGTATATACAATAGAGAAACTATTAGTAGACAAGAACATAGGATTAGTGAATACAGAATAAAGATATAGTCCAATGATAGTATTGGCTTCCGTTATTACGGTAGCAAGTAAGGTGATCTTGTGCGATATCCAGTCTCCAACGCTCTAATACTATTCCTATAAAAAGCTGCTCTTCACCTTCTAGTCTTCCCTGGTATTTGTAGCTACTGCTATATATGACAGAAAGACTAGTTCATTGTGTGGAAAAGGTGGGTGATACCCAACATTAAATAACCTACGAAAGTTGATATGTTATTAAACAATCAAACAGATAGATGTATCAATAGATTAGATTAGAGTGAAACAGAGCAAATCATTATTGATCTCAACGTAAGTAGTCTTCTATGAAAAATATATTTTTACATTTTTTATCGATATACTGATTGGTAGAAAGCGATGGTAACTAGACAGATTTAAAAGGTGGATGGGTATTGTCATTCAATTTTCACAGAATGATAAATTGCGCATTTGGGTGTCTGCTTTGCTGCTGCAGTATTCATTGGAACATGTTCAAAAGATGCTGTCATTGCTGGCTATAGAGACGAATGAATACAATTCAACGTCAGCTATGCCATATATAGACACGTCAGGTAGATGAAAACTAAGATGTAATATAATAAAAAAAAATGAATCAATGTATTAAACTAATTATTACGTTGCTGTCGACTGGGGCTGTAGAATACACAGACCGCTTCTCTGCAGAGGGGTATGACTCCCCAACGAGTGTCTGGGATATGACACAAAATAACCTTATGGGGAAGTTCCAGTAATGCTGGAGCTTTGGGGAATGTGGAGTACCTTGACATTGCCATCGCTCGCAGTTCAAATCTTGCCCGGTGTAGTAGCACCTGATAGGGTCCTTTCTATGGGTAAAAAACAAGTAAACTATGTACTTATGCTAAACAGAATTTCTTGAAATAGAACTATTTTGTATGCTAAACTGAATTGTTTGAAATAGAACAGTTTTGATATTCAACTGTGTTTAAACAAAAAACGATACTCACACTAAACTGAATTGGTTGAAATAAAACTTTTGAACTAAAGTGAATAGCTTGAGACAGAACTGTTTTTGACAAATAAACTGGATACTTATGCTAAAGGGAATTATTTGAAATAGAATTGTTTATTAGTATTGAAATAGATTTGGCATTAAATAAACTACAATGGTTGATATACCATAAAACACAAATAAACAAACAAACAAAATTATTGCGTGTCTCAAAAAAGTATATATATATTTATCAACACATTCAATTGGGATGCTACGAACATTCATTAATTTTTTAATGGAGTTTAAGAGGTTTGTCTTCAGAGTTTTCCTTCTCTTAGATTAGTTGCCATACGAAAGTTACGGAGCTTAGTCTGTCCTACTATTTACCATAACACAATGTTGAGAAATTTAATGCATACCTTTCGCAAAAGCCATGTGAAATACAAACAAGCAAGTCCAGGTTTTTTTAACTCGGGTCACCGTGTCCACTTCAAACGAGAATAACCACTTAACTAAAAGCGCTTCCAGAATACTATACAACATCTTTGACCATAAAGTTGCAAGTTAACTCTTGCAACAACAGTTTGCATATATATATATTGTTGCGTTCTTGTTAGTGAACGCTTGTAATATTAAATAAAGGAGTTCGATCTCCAGTGGCGCTATTACGTTCACTTTCGGGCCAATACCCTCGGAAAAGGGATGAAACCCCTTATCCTCCCAGCTATGAGTTAAATAGTACCACTAGTGTTCTTCTAAGAGAATGGCTTTGGCATTAAATAACATACAAAGGTTGATATGCCATTAAAAAAAGAAACCTAACCTAATCCATGACAATGACCAACGGGCCTGACTCGACTTTCGTTTAGTTTTGTGGAAATAGAATTTATTGGAAATAAATTTACTTATTTTCAAGAGTATGAATGTAATAGTGTCTAAATCTCGATTTATCTCCGAGTGAAAGTTGAGTATTATCGTATTATATTCGTTTTAAATTCATTATTTGATCGATAATTTTGACTGCAAAAATTAAATAAGGAAGTTAATAACTTAGTAAATAATGCCCACACAGCGATGTAGTTATCTACACTAAATTTTAAAAAATGAATACACAACATTTTTCTGTGATACATTTTGTATCAACTGTTGTATATTGACCTTCGACCCGGCCAAACATGCCACTCCAAAGTGATGCACCGGAAGGAAGTGACACATTCCGATGGCAGTTATGAGAAGAAATCGCGTAGGCGGGCTTGTCTGAAAAATGGGATAAGGTAAAATCCCATGGTACACTCATACTCTGATGCACTGGAAAAGAGTGACCTGAGAACTGCATGACAGTTATTTCCGTTTGATGACGATCAAACATGCCATTGCAAAGATTGAGTGGGCGATTGAACTATTATATAACTCGGTCAGGACAGGAAGTCAGACAGTTTGAGCTAGATGAGTTAGAGACAAGATGCGGTAGAGAAAGCCATTATCCAGCAGAGAGCTGGGCCCCCGGGCCTCTGGTTGAGCATCAGGAGAACGGGAAAGACACAACGCTGATGGCCATGGGAGTGGGGGTCAATATTTTGCAGTTCTGTTCGGTCTCCAACTCCCTCTCACACACACTAACCTTTGCAAATAAACTGAGAGGTACATATTTTTCTAAAAGACTGAGTGGTCGTCTTCATTGTGGCGTCGTGTTCTGCATGTATAGATGCATATTTATTATGTGGCTATACAACACAACAAATATCAATGAAAAAGTATATTTCTTTTACATTTAAGAAAATTGTGACTATGCAAACGAATGGACCCATTTTGTCTGTCAATGAGGTAATGTTGCTCGTATATTAAAATATTCTTCAACCTTTCAAAACATCGGCGAAGCGAACTGTTATATAATTACGGAATGATTTTTTTTATATTAATCATTTTTCGTTAATTGTATTTTATCATTCGGTTTGGTTGGACTTTGAACTATTCGGCTTAGTGCAGGTGCAGATGCACACATTGAGTACAGTTGACGCTCGCGCGCAGAGGATATGACAATCATAAATGTCATAATAAAAACCCTAGATAGGAAATGTACTGGGGTGTGAATGACGTCATGCCCGGAAGCGAGGGGTGAGAATTTTGTGATTTTTGAAAAAGACGTCAGTTGAGATTTGACTCTGAGCGAGGCCAGTCCAGCTGGGGGCTACGGGATGCGCAGCGCGTTTGTTGGGTCAGTTAGTTGAGATTTTGACACTGGGCTTGGCAGTCCAGCTGGGGGTTGGCTGTGGGCGATGTAGGAACAGCCAGCGTAGTAAAAATTGTGTGTCTCTCTCTCCTCGTGTCGAAAAACTAAACTCAAGAAGTTAATAAACCTTTCGTACCTGAACTACGGAGAGTCGTCAGTGTTTCGGATTTCTCAGCATCTGAATATTTCACGTATTCATATTTTGGTGGCTATGCTACAGAACAATCAAATATCTGGAATGGACAGAAAATGGTACAATCGATTCCCAAAAACACAAGATAAAACTTTTTCTAATGAATAAATATACAGTCTATCTACCTGTCTACCTTTGCCACTCACCCATTCGTGTGTTGTGTCAGTATATTTCTGTAGCTATGTGTAGATGTGCTGTTTGTGTGTGTATGTGTGTGTTCGCGTGCGTGCGAGCGAGCGTACGTCTCCAGATAGATTCGGGTACGTGTGCTATTTTTATCAACCCCGTCCATTAATTAATTGATTCAAGAAATGGGATCATAATGCAGCTGTTAACACCTGATCACTTATCAAAAATTGAAGAGGTCACAGTAGAAAAAGACCAGACTTAAATGATTAGGATTAAGAAGCGCAGTGTGATGTAGAATGAAGCGCCCATACCAGAATACCACGTGACAAAACGTGTTGGCACTCTCCTATCATAGTTTCAATTAACAGCGGTCGAAAGTTCTTGTACTTGGGTTTTAACATAAAATATTTCAGACAATTCTTAAACTACTTATGTCGACGGTTGTGACATTTTGCTAGCGAATATAAAAAAAGGTCTATAAAATCTCAACACCAAATCCTTGCGGGAAGCAACACTTCTCGAAATAGCGGCTGTATGGCCACTTACCAACTATCTCTAGAAATGCAAATAAGACGAACAAGACATATGGTACATTGATAGAGAACCAAGGGTGAGCTCATAAGTGACATTCTCTTTTGGATCCCTTTTATATGAACTTGCCAGTGTTGGCCGACAAACAAGAACCTACCTACAATAGCTCTGTACGTATGCAGTGTGTACTCGGGAGGACTTACCTGAAGCGATAGATGATAGGGACGAAAGAGTCAGGGAAATCCGTTCAAGCAGTTTGACTTGATGATTATGATTATATATATATATATATATATAAGTCAATGGTGTTCAGTTTTATATATATATATATATAGAAAGAAAGAAAGAAAAAAAAAAGAGAGAGAGAGAGAGAGAGAGAGAGTATATATGTGTGTGTGAGAGAGAATTTTTTGCAAACTCATGGAAGTTGAATAACGGACTTATTGAGTTCACAATTCTATCATTTTTAGGTTTATGCTAGCTCTGGCATTATAGCATCAATCACTTTTTTCATGCAAATTTTCATATACAGAGAAAGAGAGAGAGAGAGAGAGAGACAGACAGACAGACAGACAGACAGACAGACTGAGACAGAGACAGACAGACAGACAGAGATTGTTGCAAACACATGAAACTTAATTAACGGGCTTATTGTCGCATCGAACTCTCTTTTCATGCAACTTTTCTCATATATCTATATGTATATATATATATATATATATATATAGAGAGAGAGAGAGAGAGACACACACACACACACACAGAGGCAGACAGAGAAAGAAATTCAAATATCACTGAAATATATTTGCAACTATATTTCAGTGATAACTGTATCTTTCTTTTTTCTTCGCACCCGGTGACATTGAGGTCATCAGTAGATCATAAAAGCAATATTAACGGAATTGTTATATTACTTATAAAGATTGAAGTATTTTGATTCAATACTAATGGCCGATCCCTGAGGATCTGAAGAGTTACAGTGAAAAGCAATAATATTGAAATTAAAATTGAATATTAAACTCTGAGCGTATTTTGATAAGTCTAACAAAGAATGTTTTCTACCTTGAAAATCAGCACGTCGGTTTTTATCTGGCTTCGAACCCCGTGACAAATTATAACTAGTTAAAATACAAAACAGGCTGAAACACTTTTAACCATTTTCTTGTACTTTTGATATTCCTGAAAGGTTCAGCCTTTTTTGTTTCTTGTTTCTCTCTTAGCGTTTATCTTCAAACATTTTGAGGAATCGATACACACGTGACCAGCATTTTTCTCTTCTTCAAATGCATTGTGAAATTCATTGTCTGGTTTTGAGAATTAAAAAGAAAACGTCTACCCTTGATATTACTGTTCTGTTCCTTGTCTTTGAGGAATGTATGAACATATCATAGCTTATCTGAGATTCTATTAAGGGTATTAAGGGAACTGGTATTATTCAGACTTTGAATCCAAGACAATACTTTGCGACAATTTAAGCAGACAATAACAAAGAAATTTATCGAAAAAAAAAAAGTTAAAAAAAAAGAATTTTTTCAATTTTCTAGGCCAATGACATGAAAATTGATAAACTGATTCCTTATTAGATATTTTGTCTAACTATCTTTTTTCTTCATTCTTTATCCTGAATATTACATCTTTGATGTGAAAAATGTTACACAAAAGAATCAGTTTTGTTTCATTTTTTTTAAAGATTGATTTCATACATGAAGATATACATTTTGTCTTCGACTTTGAAGTTGTGGAATTGCCATTTTACTCGCAATAAAATACCAACTTTTTCTTCTCAAGAAAGAACTCGATTCAAGAGCTAATCTGCGTATTATACAACAGGAAGATAGCATAGTGGGAGGGAGGACAAGGAGTGAACTTGATTCAGATCAATACCCCGAAATTTTTACGCTGGCACTTCCACGACTGCAGATTGAAAAATAGTCATTATAAATAAAGAAATCTATCTATCTATCTATCTATCTATCTGTACCACCATGATACGGATATGTGTGAAACGTACATAGAATGTTCATAACATATATACATAGAACATAGGAATCTCGAAACACGAAAAAAACTTACGACTTCTTAGTTCAGGTACGAAACTTTTTATTACCTTTGAGTTTTGAAGTTCTTCGAAATAAGGAGAGAGATGCACATTCTTTCTATTCTGGATTTTCATCTGCCCGCCCCATCTTGTGCGCACCAGACGCAAGGCCTCCGTGAGCAAGCGAAAGTCAACCGTCTTCTTCCAAGGCAGGACTCAACTCAACTAACTGACTTTTTCAAATCTCCCCAAATCCCCCGTGCGCTTCCGGTGCGTGACGTCATTCGCACTCCCTAGCCTCGGTTCCCATCCCGGGTTTCTATTGTGACATCTCTGAGTGATATGTCCGATGCACGCGCGAGCACGAACACCTGCGTTAATGTTGCACCTTAGTAACCTATGCATTGAACCGAAAGGTTCTCTGCCTAAATTAACCCACAGACATAAAACGAAATCCCTCGGCCATTATATTATCTATCTATCTATCTATGCTTGTGTGTGTATATAAGTGTATGTTTGTGTACATGTGTATGTAAATGTGAGAGTCCGGCCTAAAACAAGATCACAGGGCAAAAAAGCAATCCTTTGTTGAGGACTTAAATGAACGGCTTGATACCATCCTTTTGGACGAGCAAGACGTGGAAGAAGCATGGATCACTCTCTGAGACACCGCATATAGCACAGCTATGGAGTGTTTAGGACCCTCTACCAGAAGACACAGAGACTGGTTGTATGAGAATCATGTCAAAATCTTGGATCTCATAGGGAAAAGGTGAGCTGCCCACCTTGACGCAATATCATGATCCTCAGTTTACTACCAAGAAAGACGCTCTACGAAGCATCCGCTCCACCGTTCAGCTCAAACTGCACGAAATGCCTGATTCCTGGCTGAGCACTAGAGTTGATAAAATCCAAGGTTACTCAGACAAGAATGACATGAAAAACTTTTACAGCTGTCTGAAAGAGGTCTACGGTCCCGTCAGTGCCGGCTCATCTTCTCTTCTGAAAGCAGATGGTAGCAAGCTCATATCAGAGAAGCACAAGATTCTGGTAGGTGGGCTGAGCATTATGATGATTTACTAAACAGGTCACCTTTTATAAAGGACAATTACAGCCGCAAGTCCCTTTGAACAAGTCACTCGATGTCACTCCAACCCTAAGAAAAGTTCAGATAGCTATTTATCAACTATCCAGCGGCAAGGCCCCCGGATCTGACTCAATTCCGACAGAAATCTGTAGGGAGGGCGGATCAGTGCTGACGGGTAAACTTCTAACTCTCATTCAGCTCATATGAGTGAAAGAACAACTACCGTGGGACTTCAAGGACGCCTCCATCATCCATATTTACACATGGAAAGGGAACCGATAGGCATGCAATAATCACCGTGGAATCTCCTTACATTCAATTTCGGGCCAGATCCTCACCAGAGTCCTACTGAATCGCCTCAACAACCATCTCAAACATGGACTCTTACCGGAGAGTCAATACAGCTTCCGTTAGGAACGTGGGACGGTTGACGTTGTGTTTGCTGCAAGACAGATGCAAGAGAAGTATCAGGAAAAGAACACTGTACTATAATCGATTAATGTTGATCTGACAAAGACATTTGACATGGTCGGCAAAGACGGCTTTTGGAGAATCATGACAAAATACGGATGTCTCGAAAAGTTCATCACCGTCATTAGACAATTTCATGACGGCAAGCATGCAAAGGAGGAGGACAACGGCGAAAGCTCTGTAGCCTTTCGCGTCACAAATAGGGTTAAGCAGGGAAGTTTCCTGTCCCCACTCTTTTCAGTATCATGTTTTCTGTGATTCTGATTGATGCATTTAGTGGCTCAGATAATGGAAGACATTCGATACCGCACTGACAGCTCTGTCTTCAACCTCAGAAGTCTTCAAGCAAAGACTAAGGTGAAGACTGATATCATCAACGAGTTTCTGTTCGTCGACGACTGTGCACTGAACGCTCCTACCAAAGCCAACATTCAAAACAGTGTTGAAAGGTTCTCAATAGCCTTTGACAATTAGCTCGAAAAAGATAGAAGTGATGCACCAGCCAGCGCCTGGAAAACCATACGTTGAGCCCAACATCACCAGCAAAGGACAATGACTGAAGGCGGTAGAAAAGTTAATCTCCCTCGGTAGCACCCTCTCTAAGTCTATCGTTATGGATGACGAGGTGAACACCAGACTCGCAAAAGCAAATGTAGCCTTTGGCCGACTCAACAGGATTGTGTGAAATCGAAGGGGCATCTCAGAGGCAACCAAAATCAAGGTATACCGATCTGTCGTTCTGTGATTCTCTCCTTTATGGCTGTGAAACGTAGACAACTTATCAACGGCAGAAAAGAAGCTAAACCACTTCCACACGACCAGTCTGAGGGAGATGTTTGGCATCACATAGCGAAAACACATCCCGGACACCGTAGTATAAACTCGGGTTTCCTTGCCAGCATCTACACCATCTTGATGCAATAACAGCTTCGTTGGGCTGGTCATGTTTTCCACATGAAATATCCCCGCCTCCCGAAAAAAACTGCTCTACAGCGAAATTTATCAGCACAAACGCTCCCAAGGATACCAGAAAAAAGCGCTTCAAAGACACACTGAATCTCTCAGTGTCGTCCCTAATTACCTGGAATATCTGTCGCAGAGCAGAGACAAGTGGCGTAAAGTTGTCAAACGTGGGGCGAAAGTCTGTGAAACTAGAAGAAACACAGGAAACATAAGAAAGAAACTGCTACATCAGCCACTGCCACAAAGAATTCCTTGTTCTCACTACCCAAGACCTCCGTGCACAAATTGGTCTCATTAACTATCAATACATTCACAGATGCCTTTCTCAGTCATAAGGTTGATCAGATGGTCCTCATCGATTTCGATGGGCTAAAAAGAGAAGAGAGATGTGTGATAAAAGGAACGTCGATTTTATTTTGCAGATAAGCAAGTCTCGTTGTTTGTTATCACTCTCTCTCTCTCTCTTTCTCTCTGTCTGTCTGTCTGTCTGTCTCTCTCTCTCTAGCATATAATTAAACTATATAATATAAATATTCCTTGAATAAATATAAAAATATCGTTGATAGAAAAATGGTTAAAAATACTTTTACGCCAGCCACGAGTAAACCAAATATTAGCGAACGGATTTAAACGTTTGTGTATCAATTTTGTTTTTATTTACATAACGGCTACCGAAAGCTTAATTCATTCGATGAGCTTTGCCTTACGCGAGTGGTAACCGCTTAGTATATATATATATATATATATATATTGGCCTAGTGTTGCATCTGGCTCATGGAAAACTGTTTTATATATATATATATATATATATATATATATATATTACTGTTTTCCATGAGCAGGATGCGACATAAGGTCATAGCTTTTTGCAGAATATAAATGGACTGAATTCAAAATTTTCCTTTTCCCCAACCGGTTTTACATGACAAGTTTAAAGAGCAAAGTCCACCCAAGGTGGAGAAAGAATTATTGGTTGCATACGTTTCCTAAGGTTATAAGTCCCAAATGTAAACAGCCTAATCCAGGTTTTGAACTCGGGTCACCGTGACTATTCCCAACGATGTAAATAAATACACGACGACGTTATATATATATATATATATATATATATATAATACTGCAATATGTATTTAATAATACTGCACTATTTGGTCCTGCATTGCTTCACCAAAAACCATAAACCTCTACACTATATATATATATATATATATATATATATAATAACAGGTAATTATGGTTAACGTTGTAAGGAACAGAAACGGGAATCCAACCTGAAATAAGCTTTTGGCATTTCCGTTTGTGCTAATGACTTTGGTAAAACTAAATCCAAGTATTCTGTATCCATTTATTCTTAAATGGTAGGATATACTGAGCTCTATAAAGTTTGTTGGGAGAACCTAATATGGAATATATATATATATATATATATATATATATATATATATATATGTTTCCTCTTTTTACAATTTTAAAGAATTGTATATACAAGAAAAGAATTAATAATAAAATGTAGACATAGAAATAAGTTCTTAATATGAATTACATTTATCTCCTCATTATATCAAATATAATTAACTTTAACATATAATCAAACAATTTAGAAACAAATTAAGTCTAGTTTTGAAACTTTAACGCTAAGTCAAAGATAACAAAATTTAAACTAAAAGACCTATTATAGGGAATGCCTAATTGTTGTAAAAATATTAATAAACATTATATCAATGTAAAAATTCATGTTATTTAAAAAATTAGGATAATAATTTAATAAAGTAAATTATAAAAAAAGATCCAGACTGAAAACTAGTCTTAACAATTAGGAGGAACTATCCTATGTACTACTCCGTCTAAATATTGGTAGACAAAAGTGTAGCAATCCCAAGAAATTTATATTTGAGATTAATATTTGAATTTAATGGATATATAACCTGATAAAGTTAAATTGAATCCACTATCTCTTACAATATGAATACATTACGCGCCACGGTAAACAAAGATAAAAAAAGAAAAAAATTCTTCCAAATTAAAATAACTAAACGTTAGTAATGAAATGTCTCCTAAATAGACATTTAGTTAAATCAATATTGATATTAGGTATCTAGAATACTTGGAGGATATTATTGAATATTTAAGACTAACATTAATTTCATAGAAAATTAGAAATCAAATGTTACTTTACTTCACCAGCTCATTGGTCGACGGGGTAGAGTGTTCGCCAATGGTCCGGGAGACCTGGGTTCAATCTAAGGTCGCGTCATAACAATGACTTTAATCCCTTGATACCTCCTTGCTTAACATTCATCAATATGAGGTACGTATCAAGGGTAAAGTTGAGCAATCCAGGAAAAGGAGTAGGGCCAACCCCTACATCTCGGTGTAGTAGCTATTAAAAAGGGAAACTTCTGGTCGCCCTTGACTACTTTACTTTACTTTGATTATAAGCTTTTTTTTTACGAAGCTCAACTCACTAGAAACAACCTCCGGTAATCACCAGTTTAAAATAATAATAAAAAAAACAAATAGCGATTTCAATCTTACGTAACGAATGCTTTAAAATAAAAAAGAGGATCAATTAGATATTAACATTAAAGATATTTTTTACGAAAAAAATGTCACTCTTATAACCGGCAACAAGGTAGGAATGTCTACATCATATTCTAAGCACAAATTTATTATCTCCATCAGACGAGGGTCAAGGTATCTGAAATCAATTTATTATGAAGCAACTAAGTTGAGTTTTTCCGTTAAATATATCAAAAATATATTATATCCTCTATAGCAGTTGACATTGAGCACTCAACTAGGGGTTCCAATTAACCTTGGATTACCACTTAACAGTCTAAACCCTAGACTATTTGTCTCGGATCATATATATATATATATATATATATATATATATATTGTGAATTGAGAGGTATTCAGAATGTCGATGTCCGGTATCTAGTATTGCCATTTCGCATTGAGTACGCGTTTCAGGCATTTTTACGAAAAACCGAAAAAATATGCCTGCAGTGAACTCTCCATTTAATGAATGCAAAGTAAAACGATCAATTCCCTTTAAGATGTTTACGTCAATCATTTAATGTTTCATAAGAGATATGAACTCAGCCAAGTTAGCTGGGGCTGGAGAATACACCGACTGCATCCCTGCAGAGAGGTAAGACACATGCCCTACAACAAGTGGCCTGGATATGGGATTAAACAATCTGATTGCAGGGCGCCTGCCGAGGAGATTTAGAGAATGTGGAGTACTCCTTCATTACCATTGCTCTCAGGTCCACTTCGACATGATAGGGTCTTATCTATGGGTCAAATCGGAAAAAAAACGACATGTGTGAAGAAATGATTGCTTTTTAATTGTGATTGTTATATAGCAATACTAAAAATGGAGGTGCCCGTGGCGTAATGTTTATCGTCGTAGGAAAGGCTCATGGCAACAATAGTGTTTAAATCCTGGACGAACCTGATTGCATTTCACATAGCACTAATACGCTTGGGAAAGGTATGAATCCAATTATTCTCCCTCCAGCTATGGGTAAATAGTAGGACAAACTGGGTTCTTCAGCCTTGGTGAGGCAACTAATCTAGGAGAAGGAAAACACTGAATTCAAACCTACTAAAAAGCCACATTACTATGTGCTAAAAAAAGCGCAGGCTTGTTTAAGAATGTTATCTACAAATACATGTATATTAGATATACATACAATTAGTAAAGTAACCTCTAATGTTTGATTTGCCATAAGACCCAATCAAACCAAGATATGAAGTGGACATTTATCATTCGGGTAATGAGTTTACACTATATAACAAAAATGTTGCCACAAGACTAACATCAAGCGATAAAATTTACGTGATCGCTAATTCTACCCTTTTATTCTCCTGGTTGTTTATTTATTTTTGCTTTATTGAATTTTTTTTAAATTCAAATACATATCGTTTTTTTTTTTTCCCTTTACGAAGAACTAACTAACATCAAACTGAAATTAATAATAGATTCCTCGACTACATCATAGATGAACAAAAACTTATATTTACAGTCCTCCATGTATACAAACTAAAAAATATACTTTCACTCTAAAAAAAATGATTCTATCAATTAATTTCACTGTAACTAAATGAAAACCAACTGTAAAAAAGATGAGTCAGCCTTTAAAAATATTATATGAGGTGCATACGATAAGTTTCCAGACTTTTTCGTATGGGCATTTAATATTGATAGTACACACATGAAACTCTAGTCCCCTTCGAAGTAATATCCTCCAGCTGCAATGCACTTGTACCGTTCCAACAACTTCTGGAAGGCCCCATGGAAGTCCTCTTGTGTGAGCGTGTTAATGACCTTTGTTACAGCCTCTTTCGTCTCCTCAATTGTCTCATAACGACAGTCTCTGAGCTTAGGGAATGATCAAAGTCACAGGGAGCAAGCTTTGAACTATAGAGAGGCTGAGGAACTGTATTGATGCCCATCTTAGTCAAAAAGTCTGTGACAAGGATGGGGTTGTGGACTGGTGCATTGTCCTGGTGGAAATGCCACTTGCCCGATTTGAAGAGTGCTGGCCTCTTCCCTTTTGAATCTCTTCCTGAACTCCCTTAAAATCTCAACATAGTAACCCTATCCCTAACACTAACTCTTTGGCCAATCAACTCTGCTGTATTAACTTCCTAACTCCTCCCACTCCTCTCATCATCCCTCACAGACTTCCTGACTTTCTTGAATCTCTTATGCCACTCAAAAACAGATGCTTGATTCATGTAAGATGGTCGAGAAGCAATCTGAAGTATTCCATATATTTCTGTGGCATTTTTTGCAAGTTTAAAACAGAATTGTATTGCATATCGTTCTTATAAAGTGTCAGATTGCATATTTGAAATTGACCAGCCGTGACAATCAGGGTGTATTCCAATAGCTGCTCTAGTTGTTCATTTGAACCTGAAAACATAAAAATAGATCAGTTATCTCATATGATGTATAGCAATAACATACTGAATTTTCAAGCGTCTACGACAATCGTAAATGCCCATACGAAAAAAATCTGGAAACTTATCGTATGCACTACGTACTTAGATGTATGTCTCCAAGATGAGTAATAAAAGTCTAAGCTTCATTATAAATAAATGCGATGTCAATATATTGATGAAAAAGATTTGGCATTAAATAACCTTCACTGGTTGAAATGCAATAAAACCAAGCCAGACGAAATCATATATACCAAATATGTTTTGGTTTGGTTTGGTTTGGTTTGGTTTGGTTTTATGGCATATCAACGTAGCTAACAAAAGGACAATTCTAAAACCACTACCATGAAACAGCCCAGTTCGCTGGAACTGTAGAATACACCGAGTACGTGTCTGCAGAGAGATAAGACCGCTCACCAACAAGTGTCAGGGATGTGATACTAAAAAATCAGATGATGAGGCTCCAGTAATGCTGGAGTTTCGGGGAATGTGGACTACCACTTTACTTTCATTGCCCTTGCGCACTAGTAAACAACAATGTACAGTGGTAGAAATGTCATAAAAACAAACCAAACCAAACCAAACCAAATCATATATATTTGAAATATATTGATGAAGAGGATTTGGCAATAAATAACCTCCACTGGTTGATATGCAACCAAGCCGAACGAAATCTTATATATCAAATATATTTTGGTTAGATTTGGTTTGGTTTTATGGCATATCATAGTTATTTAATGTTAAATCATTTCTATTAATGTATAAAGAGTATTTGTCATTAAATAACCTCCATTGGTTGATATACCAAAAAACCAAACAAACCAAAGCAAAGTATATATATATATATATATATATATATATATATATATATATATATATATATATATATATATAAAGAATATTTGTCATTAAATAACCTCCGATTGTTGATATTCCTGAAAACCTGACCAAATCAAACTAATTCATATATATATATATATATATATATATATATATATATATATATATATATAAACAGTATTTGGCATTAAATATCCTCCACTGTTTGATATGCCATAAAACCAAACCAAACCAAATCATATATATTTGATATATATATGTATAACGAGCATTTTTCATCAAATAACCTCCAATGGTTGATATTCTATAAAACCCAAGCAAATCAAACTAATTCATATATATATATATATATATACACACACATATATATATATATATATATATATATATATATATATATACATATATATATAAAGATTATTTGGCATTAAATAACCTGCAATAGTTGATATGCCATAAAACCAAACCAAACTAAACTACCATGTAAAACTACTGATCTATATCGATTGTGTATGTCCTTTATGAAACTGCATCTCCAATAAAAATGCTGATAAAACTACACTAAATTAACACATCGGATAGCTAACAGCATCCTCTCCCGTAGACTGTCTTGTCATTTATCCAACGCTAGTGTCATCCGTTCAGTCATCAACAAACATATAATAGAAGACCAGAACACTCTTATAAACTTTCGATAAATTCTAGTTGAGGCGACTCCAAGTTCATAATATTATATTGCGTAAATTACAAAAAACGACAAGTATTACAAACGATACCCATAAAGATTTGACACCCTACATTAAACAAAATGTCGTTTACCTTAATGATGAGTCTTGAAATATATCTGATATAGATGCAATCATATAATCCCAAGATGCCATCTCTACAGTTCAGATCAGGCGCAATGGCCAACATGTTCACTTATGACATCAAGCCCACCTATAAGTTCTTTGAACACAAAATCAATCCAACACTCCTCAATACAGAAGCGTTTATGTATTCAAGAATGACCGAAGATGGTCGAATGAAACCATACCTAGACTATACAAACAGATACTTTGAGCAGTTTTTAAACTGCCAACGACCACAGTTGCAAGATCTTATTTAAAAAACAAGGAATAAAAAGCTAAATCCTCGTCTGTCATCACCCATAAAAAATGCGTACAAGAGAATCTTCTGGTTATATATATATATTGGTTTAAAAACAAGACATTTAGAAATTATATTCTATCATGAATTTATTTTGCTTACGAAAGCTCATCAGATGGATTTTTGGTAAGCTTTAATTAACGAAATAAATTTAATAAATTTCTTAACCAAAAATAAAATATTTGGTTCTGTTGGAATATATCGTATTACATAGCCGTGCATTGAGCACTCATTCTTTGGATATTCCGTCCTTATTTACTTGTTATATATATATATATATATATATATATATATATATATATATATATATATATATAATGAATCTTATATAGAAAGGGGAGATAGTAAAAAGAAAATACCGTGAGTATAAAGCAGGAGATAAATAGTGCAATTCATGTAGGGAGGAGAAACTTGACATAACTTCCTACAATTATCCCAACGAATTACTTAATCAAAGGTTGGAAATACTTAATGTTTCTAAACAAAAAAGCTGGTGTCTTAATGAAATTGTCACAATTTATCTCATCTTATTCGTTCATTTAGTTATTTATAAATCCATTTATATATATATATATATATATATATATATATATCAAGTCTATTTACTTGTCTATGTATTTATCTATTTATTTAGTAAGTAAATTAGTAAGTTAGTTAATTTTTTATGCTAATTTTATTCTTTTTTACGTTTATTTTTTATCAATAAAAATGTAGTTTGATCCAACCCTCTTTTGGTCGGAAATGTCCTGATAATCCGTTTAGGTGAAACCTAGGGAGACTTTTTTCCTGACTCCGCTGGAATTCGAATCTATCTATCTATCTATCTATCTATTTTAACTGCGTTAAGAATCATCGAACACCATTTTGATTTCTGGTAAGACTCGAGCATAGATTAAAAGAATACAAGTAGCAGTGACCTGGGGGTGAAATCCATTGATCGTCTTTTATCTGGTAAATATACACGGAATAATTGAATTATAATGCAGTTAATTAGCACAGAAGGAATATAAGACTAGATCCGCCTGGGTCGGCAAGGTGATCCACTGGGAAATGTGCAAGAAATTTAAATCTGACCATACGATAAAACGGTATATGCACAACCCATCACATAATGGTAAACAGGAGATTTGCTGAGAAACTTTTAAAATAAAAAGAATATTCTATTATTAGATAATAATAATAATAATAACAATAATAATAATATTGAAAGAATATGAAAATAAAGATAAGTACCTCGACCTTGTCATGGAATTGAAAAAACTATGGGACATGCAGGTGACAATTATACCAATTGCAATTGGTGCGTTTGGAACAGTAACTAAAGGAATACTAAACGGGCTGGAGGACTTTGAAGTTGGCGGACGAGTGGAGACCATCCAAACTACAGCTTTATTTAGAACGGCCAGAATACTGAGAAGAGTCCTGGAGACTTGAGGAGACTTGCTGTCACTCAGACTCCAGTGAAAATCCATCAGCTAACGTTGATGTAAAAAAAACAAACTCTAATAATAATAATAGCAAATGTTGGCTATGCGGTGACAGAGATGAAACTATCAATCACATAAGCGAATGCAGCTAATTCGCGCAGAAGAAATATAAGACTAGATCCGACTGTGTCGGCAAGGTGATCCACTGGGACATGTGCAAGAAATTTAAATTTGATCATATCAACAAATGGTATATGAACAACCCAGCAGCTTTCCAAGAAAATAACACACATAAACTCCTATGGGACTTTGACATACACACGGATCCCCTAATCTCGGTCTGATGACTTTGCTGCCCCGGCTGACCACAGAATAAAACTGAAAGAATATGAAAAGAAGGATAAGTACCTCGACCTTGCTAGGGAATTGAAAAAACTAAGGAACACGCAGGTGACAATTATACCAATTGTAATTGGTGCATTTGGAACAGTAACAAAAGGATTACTAAAGGGACTGGAGGACTTGAAAGTTGGTAGACGAGTGGACATCAGCAAAACAATTACTTAATTGAGAACGGCCAGAATACTGAGAAGAGTCCTGGAGACTTGAGGAGACTTGCTGTCACTTAAACTCCAGTGAAAGACCATCAGTTAACGCTGATGTGAAAATTCTAATAATAATAATAATAATAATAATAATAATAATAATTGTTATTGGTGCGTTAGGCACAGTAACTAAAGGATTATTAAGGGCCTGGAGAACTTAGAAGTTGGTGGACGGGTAGAGACTATCCAAATGACAGCATTGCTAAGAACGGCCAGAATACTGAGACGAGTCCTGGAGACTTGAAGAGACTTGCTGTCACTCAAACTCCAGTGAAAGACCATCAGCTAACACTGATGTGAAAAACTCTAAAGGAGTAAATAATAATAATAATAATAATAATAATAATAATAATAATAAGAAGAAGAAGAAGAAGAAGAATCTCTTAGAATCGTTAAAGATATTAAAAATAATTCGCATATTCTTTGTTACGTGTTGATTGGCGATCAGTGGTCTGCTCGGGAGAAACTGAACAAATTTTAATAAGCTTTTCGGCTCCAATTAAGTTTGATAGAAAGTTGTCAGCCCGAAGATTACACACCTCATCACAACATTTTCGCAATTTCATCATAACCTCATCCAATACATACATACATACATTCGTGAGTGAGTGTGTATTTGTGCGTGCGTGTGTATTTGTATGTGTGTGTGTGTGTGTGTGTGTGTATGGGTAATTTAATTTCTCAAGTTGTTTGAGACTCTAAAATGGAGAATATTCATGAATCAATTTTGGTCATTTCTTTTCATCTCGTCTTTACATTAATCACAACGCAGCAGTTCGTTACACACTTTGGTCTCGGAAGTAACCAAGTGGAATCATCATAGACCAACAGCTTTTGATAAGACTTAAACCCAAAACGCGCATCTTATCTAGACAGATGGTAAGCGACTAATGTCAGATAAAGGTTTCTATCTGGAGTGATACTGACACTATAACATTCAGTTGCTGTATTGGTGCAATCGAAATAAGACTAGCGCCCATTCGAGCAATAATATGCAAGAAGAAATGTCAACGAAAATATTCTTTGACATATTTCTCTCTCTCTCTCTCTCTCTCTCTCTCTCTCTCTCTCTCTCTCTGTATATATATATATATATATATATATGTCAATGCTGAACAAATCAAAGGGTTGCCCAGTCGGCTAGGGTTGTAGAATACACCGATTGCTTTTCTGCACAGGGTTAGACCTCACCAACGAGTGTCCTAGATATGACACTAAAGAATTTAATGGTGAGGCTTCAGTAATGATGGTGCTTTGGGAAATGTGGAGTACCTCTTCATCGTCATCGTTCCCAGTTCCACTCTGGCCTGGAGTTGCAGCATCTGATTGGGTCCTATCCGCAGGTCAAATAGAAATAAACTGCGTATTTATGCTAAATTGAATTGCTTGAAATAGAACTGTTTTGACATCAAAATTACGTATTTATGCTGAACTGATTTATTTAAAATGGAACTGTTTTTGTATGCTAAACTGAATTATTTGAAACAGAACTTTCTTTGACTTTGAAACTGTATTTGCGCCAAATTGAATTGTTTAAAATATAACTGTTTTGATATTTAACTGACATTTAACAAAATCTATACTTATACTAAACTGAATTGTTTGAATTAGAACTGTTTTACTAAACTGCATAGCTTGAAAAAGAAATGTTTTTTGACAATTAACTGTGTACTTATGCTAAACTGAATTGTTTGAAATAGAAATGTTTATTTGTATGGAAATGGATTTGGCATTAAATTACCGACAAAGGTTGATATGTCATAAAACCCAAACAAACAAACAAACAAACAAAGGGATAATAAGAATAGGAATATGACTCTAATACAGTTTGTTTTTATTGTACTCAACTAGTTTCAACCCTAGAAAAAAAATTGTGGAAAGAATGTGGAAAAAAAATTGTGGAAAGAATGTGGAAAAAAAATTGTGGAAAGAATGCTTATTTAAAAAGATTTTAAAAATTGAAAAAAATTAAAGGAGTTGATATGCCAGAAGAAAGACGATATAAAACGTTCATTTAGAGTGGCATATCGATATACAACTCCAATAGATCATTTTATATATATATATATATATATATATATATATATATATATATATATATGTGTGTGTGTGTGTGTGTGTGTGTGTGTGTGTGTGTGTGTGTGTGCAATCACACACTCTCTCTATCTCTCTCTCTCTCTCACACACACACACACACACACATATATATATATAGCTAATTTTTTCATATACATTTCTATGTATGTTTTATTCATTTATGGACATATTTTTACGATTTTGCTTTGGCATAATATGGACGCATATCTATGAGGGAGAGATAGAGAGTGAGCGAGAGAGAAAGAGAGAGAGAGATTGTGTGTGTGTGTGTGTGTGTGTGTGTGTGTGTGTGATCATGCTTACCCGCTTCCGTTTATATCTGAATACTTACGCCATTTTCACTTCCTACGTACGTTTACAGAGATGAAATTCTTTTGTAGAAACCAATTTCATAAAAGAAGCTGATAGGATAAAGAAAATTAGAAATGATTCTCGATCGATTAAATACGATATACTATTGATTAGATTTACTTTCCTTCTTTGATTCGTTTTTTGTTCTTTTCTTTTTGTAATGATGGCCGGGTTTTGAAGATTAAAACATTTTCAGATTAAAATATACTGTTAATTCTGAACAGTAATGATGATCTATCGCAACTCTTTTATCTATCGATCTATCTATCTATCTATATATATATATTTGCGTGTTTGTGTATGTCTATCTAAGGGCGCTTATATGTATGTATGTATATATGTATGTATGTATGTATGTATGTATCTATCTATCTATCTCTGTGTGTGTGTTTATGTGTGTGTGTGTGTGTGTGTGTGTGTGTGTGTGTGTGTGTGTGTGTGCACATATCAGTTTGTTTTTATCTATCTATCTATCTATCTATCTATCTATCTCAACCGCCTAATTTTTTCTCTCTCGCTCTCTCTCAAAATATCATTCTCTCTCTCTCCCTCTCTCTCCCCCCCTCTCTCTCTGAATATGTATTCATTATCCATCGGTCTATCTTATTCTCTTAGTTATCTATCTTTCGATCAATCGATCTATTTATTAATCTATGTTATTCCTTTTTAGATCTATCAACTTATCTCGGTTGTGCTAACGTCATGTCTATGAGAAGAGATATATATGAAGAATATATATATATATATATATATATATATATATATATATATATATAGGGTGTTGAGATGGTTTTTCCCTTGATACCCTTGCTCCTTTTATTAAAACTGTTTAGGTATGGACGTCTTTGCTCGATCGAAGGGCTTTTGTTTTGCATTTTGTCTTCTTTTGTAGTGTCCTTTTTTGGGGGTGGGTGGGACTATCACAGTGGTTTTCAGTATTTCACAGTTGTGACTCGACGGACCTCTTTCTTTTTCTTTTGTTTTCTTTTTTCTTTCTTTGTGCTCGATTATTTCTGTCATAATTTCATTGTATTTGTATATGTTTGTTTCTTTGTTTATTGTGTCATGTAAGACTTTGGCTGCCGATTTTGTTTCGGAGATGTTTTTATTCGCAGAATCTTGTGCTGTTCATAGAGAACTGTTCCGATCTTTTTTTTTTTTTTTTTGTAGCAGATCGATAGAAAGACTTCATCGTGGTTACTGATTGAAGAGTCTAGATCTATCTTGAAGTTGTTTGGTATAAGTCTTTCCTTTATGCAAATTTGTAGCTACTGTAGATTTGATTCGTAAGGAATTATTTTAGCAGTTTTTTCAATAGAGTCACATAGATTGGAGCTCTTTTTTCTTCATTTATTGGGTTTGATGCGTTCTGATTTTTAAGATAGCTGGGTCTCTTGCTTCTTGAATACAGTGCATTTTTTGTCTTGTTTCCAATATTGAAAATATGAAATAAAGTGATCATACCAGCTGTAATATTTCTTCTGCATCTTCTATCTTTTAATAGCTCTCAACTGGTTTGAGCTTTTAATCGTTGTCAGGAGAAAAAAATATCGTGGAAAAATCTTTTTTGAAAGTTTTTAAAGGTCAATTTTTTATAAAGGATATGTTATACGAAAAGTGATATAGAATATAGTGTTGGTGTGGCTTAAACAGAAGAAAACTCCTCACAAATACAGCCCAGTCACCTGGGGTTGTAGAATACACCGACTACTTCTCTGCAGAGGGGTAAGACCCCCTCCAACGAATGTCCTGGATTTGGTATTGAACACATAACTGTGAGGTTCCAGTAACGCTGGAGCTTTGGAGAATTTGGAGTACCCCATCATTGCCATCGCTCCCAGGTCTACTCTGTTCCGGAGTGGTAGCACCTGATAGGGTCTTATCTATGGGTCAAATAGAACTATACTTTGTAGTTATACTAAACTGAATTGGATGAAATAGATATTTTATATGTATAAAATGGATTTGGAATTAATACCCTACAATGGTTGATATGCCATAAAACCTAACCAAACATAACTAAATCCTCACCAATAAGAAAAACATCTTACACAAAATAAAAACAAACTACGTTCTTGTCCGTGAAGCCATCAGTATAAAGAATAAACAACCAAACATTAATAAAATAGCATTCAACATAGGCACTAATATACCAAACACCTTCAACAAATATCATGCCAGGAAAAGGACCCCCACCAATGATAAAACCTCGTAAAAAATCAATATAGCACCAAATCTATAGAAAACAAACAATATCTACTAACAAAACTAAAAAAAAACAACAATATCCTAGAGGTGATCAATCGATATGATCAAAAGCGCTTGGGAGAAAAACGTTGAGCAAATTTTCTATCCTTTATATATATATATATATATATATATATATATATATATATATATATATATATATATAAATTGGATTTTGATAAAATGAAGCTAGAGAGAAAGCAAGAATAAAAACATAAGATCATTGAAAAGTAAAGTTCCAAGGTCTTTAACCACACACACACACACACACACACACACACATATATATATATATATATATATATATATATATACGTACAAGGCGTAAATGTTACCTTCATCGAAAATTAACTCAGTGTGTATATGTATGTGTGTGTATCTATCAGTTCGTTCTTATGTATGTATGTATGTATGTATGTATGTATGTATGTATCTATCTATCTATCTATCTATCTATCTATCTCAATCTGTGCATATCTATCTATCTATGTAAACGTCTCAAAATCTCTCTTTCACTTTGTATATATATGTATGACCATTCATTATCTATCTATCCCTAACTATATGTTACTCTGTCAATTATCTATCTGTCTATTGATCGATCTTTCTACCAATCTGTTATACTCCGTTTAAAACTATCTACTTACCACAGTCTTGCTAAAGTCATGTGCATAAAGATAGTGAAATATGAACAAAGTGATATATATATATATATATATATATATATATATATATATATATATATATATATATATATATATATATATAGGGAGTTCCACAAAGATATTTGTATCTTTCTTTTATTTATTTATTATCATTTATTATATATAAATTCAAAAAATACAAATCTCTTCGTGGACCTACCTATTTTAAAATACATTCACGTGGTTTTTAAGCATATTGCATATATATTCCTTTAGCCAACGTAGTCCGCTTGAGGCCGTGTGGTCTGAAGCCTTAGTCTATCATAAAGTTGGACGGGTTTCGACTCCGGCTTCAAGCGTCCTGCGTGTCTAGCCACACTGAAGAGTTCTGATAGAACGAAACTGTCTGCCGGTGGATGACTATATATATGTGTGTGTGTATATATATATATATATATATATATATATATATATACACGAGGATCATTAAATAAGTTTCCAGACTATTTTGGTGTGAGCACTTTTATTGATAGTACACACATTAAACTTTCGTCCCCTTCGAAGTAATCTCCTCCGGCTGCAATGCACTTGTACCGTTCCATCAACTTCTGGAAGGCCCCTTGGAAGTCCTCTTGTGTGAGCGAGTCAATGACCTTTATCACAGCCTCTTTCATCTCCTCAAATGTCTCATCACGACACCTCTGAGCTTAAGGAATAGCCAAAAGTCACAGGGAACAGGGTTTGACTATATAGAGGCTGAGGAACTGTTTTGATGCCCATCCTAGTCAAATAGTCTGTGACAAGGGTGGAGTTGTGGACTGGTGAATTGTCCTAGTGGAAATGCCACTGACCCGATTTGAAGAGTGGTGGCCTCTTCCCTGGGAATCTCTTGCTGAACTCCCTTAAAACCTCAACATAGTAACCCTAACCCTAACCCTTTGGCCAAACAACTCTGGTGTATTAACTTCCTTACTCCTCCGACACCTCTCATTATCCCTCACAGACTTTTTACCATCCTTGAATCTCTTATGCCACTCAAAAACTGATGCTCGAGTCATGCAAGATGGTCGAAAAGCAGTCTGAAGCATTCGATACGTTTCTGTGGCAGTATTTTTTCCAAGTTTAAAACAGAATTGTATTGCATATTGTTCTTCTAAAGTTTTCTCACGTCCAGATTGCATTTTTGAAATTCACCAGCTGTAACAATCATACTTTATAAGGTGTATTCCAATTCATGCAGTAGCTGTTCATTTGAACCTGAAATCATAAAAATTGGTCAGTCATCTCATAAGATGTATAGCAATAAGATACTGAATTCTCGAGAGTCTATAACAATTCTAAATGCCTGTATAAAAAAGTCTCGAAAATTATTGAATGCACCACGTATATATCCTGCAAATGTTATCTTCACAGGAAATTGATTCGATGAGCCGAGTTCACATCATCGACAAGGTTGACGGCGTTTCATTTCGCGCATTTCTCTTCAAAATCCTTTCCCCACCACCTTTAACTCTGAGTATAAAAGACAGTGTTCATTCGCCTTGGCAAGCCAGCCAGCCTGGGAGAAGGAAAAACTCTAATTTTCAAACCAGCACACTCGAAAGTGCTTGTGATGTTATAGGAAACAGACATGTAACTCGAATTAAAATCTTTGAGAAGTTTCTATTTTCCTACTGCTAATACTGCTGAGGAAATCATGAATCCAACAATTCTCTTTCCAGCTATTCATCAATAGTAGGGAAGATTGGGTTCTTTAAACTTCATATAGTAAGATATCGGGCGTTGGAAAAACTGCGAATTCATACGTGTGTGACGCTCTTTAAAATACCTTTGTGTCACATTCTGCTCGTTTAGAAGGATGGGATGAATAAACACACACACACACACACACAAAAAACAAACAAACAAAAAAAATTCTCCTACGCAAACAAACAACTATGTAGTTCATTTGCTATGTTTTTGGCTCAGCACATGGTCGTCACTGTTGGCGATGGATAAATATTTCTGCCTATGGCCCGGGAGACTGGGGTTCAATCCCAGGTCGATTCATACGAAAAAAACTCAAAAAATTGTTACTTGATACCTCCTTGCTTAACACTCAGCACTATTAGGTATATATCAACGGTGAAGCAATACAAGAAAAGGAATTGTACCCTCTCCAACGTGAACTTTCGGGTCATCCTCGATCACGGTCGCCAACTTACTTTTTTTATTTTATATATATATATATATATATATATCATCATATCGTGCTGGCAGCACGGATATCCCTGACCCTCTCTCGCCACTCCTCCCTATCGTTCATCGCCCTAGGTAGGTCTTCAGGACAACAACCTGTATCCTCACATAGCTGCTGAATGTACGTTCGTGCTGGTCGTCCTGCTTTTGCGCGGCCGTGTGTGGGGATCCATAAGAGTACATCTCTTATGAGTTCATCTCTGCTTCTCCAGCAATGTCCTGCATGTCTGGTTCGCCTAACTTGAATAGTTTTCGTGATAGGGGGCAGGTGGCCGTACAGTTGGTGTCTTGTGGGGTGTTGCTGCCAGGACTTGTTCAGGATTGCACGCAGCATTCTTGTGTAATTGCCATCTAGTTTCTTCTCCAGCCGTTTTGTTAGCGTCCATGTAGTGCATCCATATAGCAGTATCGATGTGACCGCTGCCTGGAAGAAACTGCGTTTCATTTTATCGGTTAGGTCTGATTTCCATATAGTCGATAGCCTATTGATAGCTGTCCATGCTTTCGTTAACCTCGTTTCGATGTCCTTTTCGGTTGATTCGACGCTGCTTCCTAGGTACGTGAATTTGTCTACTAGTTTAAGAGGGGTTCCTTCTAGAGTGGAGATGTCCCCCGTTTGGTTATAGCACATATATTCCGTTTTGTGTGCATTAACATGGAGGCCTATGCTTGCTGCTGCTCGTTCCAGGCTATGCAGAAGTGTTTCGGCTTGGTCAGGTGTATTTGCCAGTATCGCTATGTCATCGGCGTAGTCGGCGTCGGTAATTGTTGTTGCGGGGTATCTTCTGCTTCTTTTCTTCGTCAGTTCGAAGCCATTCTCTTTGATTTTGTCAATCGATGTTCTAAGTACGTAGTCTAGACAAATTATAAAGAGATACGGAGCCAGCGTGTCCCCTTGTAGTACTCCTGCTACAATGTCGAAGTATTCTGTGTCTCCATCTGGTGATCGTACTTTTACTTTAGTGTTTCTATAGAGAATCGTTATTGCCGCTAGGGTTTCTTTTGGTATGCCGTACGCTAATAGGATTTGTTCCATCTTTCCTCTGTGAATGGAGTCGAAAGCCTTGGTAAAGTCGACAAATATTAATGTCGCTTGTAGGTTCTTTGCCTGTACATATATATATATGTATATGTACATATATATGTACATATATATATATATATATATATATATATATATATATATATATATGGGGGGGTGTATAAATATATTCCCAGGATGAGTTTATTTATAACTGAATTTTTTGTCCACGGTAAATGTTTCAGTTTTCATTTTACCATCATCTGGGCGATGTTAATATGTGATATTGTATCTTCCGAATTGTATTTCATTTTAAAATGAAAAACAAAAAAACGAGAAATTTTTTTACATTCTTTTCCGTTTGTAGCCGTATTTTTAAAAAACTAAGTAACGCAATTAGATTTTGAAAAATTATCTAAATAGCGACGTGTTTGCTAATCTTTGTCTCTTTATCTGTTCTTTTTCCAATATATATATATATATATATATATATATATATATTGCAGACTGTATATACAGGCAGCAAGTAATTATTCAAGCAAGTTTTGTTAAAGTCGATGGAACACTGTTTATTATTTTTGATTTTATTTTTTCAAGACTCCCTCTTATTTTTCTAGTGGCGGGATGTATATTGTAAAGGAATTTTCCCATATCTTCTACCGAGGCACTTTCGAGCATACTTTTAGTCGTCATCAGGGGTGGTGTAGTTTTGAGTTTTTACTGTTAATATGGTTGAAAGCGCTTGGGCTGAAGGTATGGGACAATTCCGTTAGCATCTAGATTCTGACACAAGAAAAATAATAAGGAGGCTTCAAAAAATAAAGTGAAAAATAATAAACAGTGTTCCATCGTCTTTAACAAAGTTTGTCTGCGTATATATATATATATATATATATATATATATATATATATATATATATATATATATATATAATTTACATTCTTCCTATCTTATTGTTCTTTTTTCTTCTCCTTTATCATGTTGCTGTTGTAATTTAGGAAGAATTATAAGTAGACCTCTTATCAAAAAATATTAAATGCAATATATATAAAACAAAATTGATGGAAGCTTTATCAGAAAAAATATCTTATAGCTTTTTAGGTCAGTTGAAAACATCGTGTTTTTTGTATTTAGTGTTGTAATAAGAAATAATGCAAGATTCAACAATATTTCATTGTTTTTTTAAAGGTGATTAACGAAATTTTTAGAATCTTTAAAGTTAACGTAGCAATTAGTTTCTAAGTGTAACTCCCCCAACCAGGGAATATTTATTTAGCAGGTGTGAGGTGCACCAAAAGGGATTGTCGTGGATTAGAATTTTTTTCATGGCGACGCTTGAACCTCGATTTGCACATGTAGCCCCCCCCAAACAGCAATAAAAGAAGGATAGTTAACTTTTAGATGTTTTGTTTTTAACTGAAGCCTTAGTGGTATATATATATATATACATATATATATATATATATGTGTGTGTGTGTGTGTGTGTGTGTGTGTATGTTTATGCGTGAGAGAGAGTGAGTGAGAGAGAGAGAGAAAGAAAGAAAGAGAGAGAGAAAGAAAAGGAAGGAGATAAAACTAAAATAATGAGTAGAAAGAAAGAAATAAACAAAAATGGAAAAAATAAATTTATCTTAGCATTGGAAAAACTTTTAAATGACAGGATTATAATACGAGATTTAAAAAATTCTATTTATATAATGTTACATAAATTATTTTCTAAAAGAATCATTGCATACAAATTCAAATGCATACGTAATTTTCCCCGGGTAATAACTAATATATATATATATATATATATATATATATATATATATATATATATATATATATATATATATATTGCTTGAAGAAATTTTAGCGAAAAAATAAACAGTGTAAAATTATCCTGTATCAATAGACATTTTGTCTGCATTTATAATTCGAACAAAATTGAATTTTCTATTTTCTGAAATCTTATTATTACTTATATATATATATATATATATATATATATATATATGAATGGAAGTAAATCCGACAATAATCTTAATAATGAACTTCTAAGTTAGATCATGTTAGATTTTAATGCTGGCACGATGATATATATATAGTTTTTATTAGTTATTAAAAATCTTTGTTTTAATATTTTTCAACACCATGTCTTTTCTGTATATATAACGATCTCAAGTTATATTGGGACCAATGGAAGGGGAATGATGGCTTGATGTCTTTGTAGACGAGGGAGAAGTGAACCATATGTCTTCGTGATTGTTTTTTTGATCAGAAAAAAGAAAAGACAAAAACAACAACTATTTCAAACATTAGGGCTTTTTGGCTTTTTATTCTCATAGCATTCAACCTGGTCCGTTGTCATGGAGATTCGCTTGGAATATTCTGAGTTATTTCCATTTGTTGCTACTGTAGTTTGTTCCAGGCAATTGTTTCGTGTCATGTATCAAGTTCTTTCCGTTACTTTCCCTGCTAAAACGGACCTACTGCATACATTTACGTACTCGTCTATTTCTTAGAACACTGCATAGAATATATATATATATATATATATAACGAAACAGTCTGTCTGTGGATGACTATATATATATATAATATATATATATATATATATATATATATATATATATATATATATATATATATATATATATATATATATATTGACAAGTGTATATTTAGACAGAAAGTTATTATGTAGGCAATTTTTATTTAATACGATGGAACAGTGTTTATTTTCAATTATAATATTTCAGGTCTTGTAATTTTTCTTGATCTAGATGGTAAAGAAATCGTCCCATCTCTTCTCCCCATGCGCTTTCGACCATATTTTTGGTTGTCATCTGGGCTCGTGTAGTTTGAATTGATAGTTTGAGATTTATTTTTTTAATTATTTGTAGCGTTTTGTTTAAAGTTGTCGGTTGGAACGTTTTCAGCGTCTTGTTTGAAAACGTTCGGTTGGAAAGATTTACTCATAGGGTTAGAGATTTTTGTTATTAGAAATATTTGATATGTTGATGCTTCTGTTAAATATATTTTATTTACGTTTTTTTTTTTTCATTTTTTATTTTATGTACGATTATTGTATAATCTGTGAGAATCTTCCTTACATCGGAAGATGTAAGTTGGTCAGTGCAGTTGTGTTTTAGAATTAAATATTGCTTTATGGCACTATTTTCAAAAAGGTTATATATATATATATATATATATATATATATATATATATATATATATATATATATATATATATATATATCAGTAAACATAATAGACATTTTATGTCTACATATTTTCTTCTGAATTAATTCTATTGAGTGTTGGTTGGAGGTTTCTAATAAGTAGTGCTTCGAGAATCTGAAGTTTTTGTTTATTATTTTGATGTTCTAATATTGTTGTGTTGTCGGTGAGAATTTTCCGTAGTTGTGTTTTTGGGCATGAATGTTTTTTAAATGCTGAGCAATTGAACTTGCAACCAACACTCAATAGAATTAATTTTCGAACCAGTGCTAATGTACTTAAATGTCTTTAGCTACTGGCACTAATTATAGAATTACATTTAAAAGCAAACGCCATAATCTTCAACGGCAAAGACGCCCTGACACAGTAGTAATATGCTAAAACAAAAGTTACATCACTTTTGTAATAGATCCTCCCCCTGATTATGGCCCAAAGTCGGGCAGAAAGTACTAGGGATACAACTATGGACAATACATAAATCAATTCCCCCCTGAATACGATAAAAGAAATACGGGAATTCGAACGGATCCAGAAGAAAATATGTAGACATAAAATGTCTATTATGTTTAATGAAATTTGCATTAACGAAGAAATGCTGCCTAAATATATATATATATATATATATATATATATATATATATATATATATATATATATATATATATATATATAAAGTTGGCGACCGTAGTCGAGGGCGACCAGAAGGCTCCGTTTTCAATAGCTACAACATCGAGATATAGGGGAAGGCGCTACTCCTTTCCCTGGATTGCTCTAATTTACCCATATATATATATATATATATTTATATATATATATGTATATATTGATGTGGTAGTATATAGAGCCCAACCTAGCTGCACACACTCACACACACACACACACATACACACACACACATGTGTATGTATCCATATATATATATATATATATATACATGTACAAGCGATTGTGTACATACAAGTATGTTTGTGAGTTGGCCATATGAATTCAAATATGTATATGTATATACGTATGTATCCATATTTTGGCCTTGACATATTTGTGTAGATATATTGAGAGTCTATGTGTGTGGCTATAAGAATTTTGTTCGTGAGCATTTCATTCACCTATTCGAATCTAAGTGGAAATGGTCCGATTAAGCAAAGCCCTGATTTAAAAGCCTTCAAGTTGATTATCACTTTTTAGTGTGTCTTAGAGACTTAGAGTCTGGCAATATTTTCATGTTCAGAATGTAAGTGTCCCATGGTTAAGAAGTAGGAAATATTCGCCCCTGCATGTATACAAGTAGAGTGAGTCTGCTCGAGAGAATCTGGCAATGTGTGACGAGGAAAGTCACATCAAGCTCGAAAACCTAGCAGTGGGTTTATTTTCGTGAATTGAATTTTGCCAGCCATCTATCCAGCAAAAGTGAGAACTCTAGACACAGAATGTCGATTCGGGAAGTGTTACACACCTTCTCTTCTGTTAAACGACATATCATCAAGCTCTTTGATTCCGCGTTTTTTTTTTTTTTGTTTTTGCTTTTTTTTTGTCTTTTTCGGACCTGTCTTAGACTCGTAAACTTTACTGCAGACATGCAGAGAAATTCCGAACAGCTTTGGGATGACATGGTACAGACCACGACGTATTAGCAACGAGCTGATATTCCCACACCAGAACCCATTCCATGCACGGGCCCTGGTCTTCGGGGATATTTGCCCCCAGACAATATTTACTTACCAAAGCTACATTTTTGGTTTGGCACCTGGGGTGCTTCAAAAAGGAATGTTTTGACAGCCATGCATTTACCTCGATTTGCACGTGGCCCCTCCACTGCACAATGACTTCATCTCAAATCTGAATTGGACGGAAGTTGGACGAATCCATATTCTTTATCTTGGTGGTCCAAGCCAAAAGAACAATAGTCAGATCATCGCCTGTTCACCAGTTGTATCGTATCAAACCTGCAATAATTAACTTATGATTTTGATAAAAAGCAGTTATTGTATGTTTAGTAATATTGGATTTATATAAATAAAAGTAAAGTTGGCGACCGCAATCAAGGGTGACACAAAGGCTCCTTTGTCAATAGCTACTTCACTGAGGTGTAGAGAACGGCGCTACTCCTTTCCCTGGATTGCTCCACTTTACTCTTGATCCGTACCTTATTGTGCTGAGTATTAAGCAAGGAGGTATCAAGCACCATTTTAAAGTCTTTAGTATGACTCAATCTGGGATCGAACTCCGGTCTACTGGGCCATTGGAAAACACTCTACTCATTAGGCCAATCGCATGATATGGATTAATATAGTTTTTCTTTTATTTCAGTAATTACTTAATTATTATTTGATAGGAACCCAGAAGTATGCGGTATCCAGGTTTGGTTTGGTTTGGTTTCTTTGTTTAATGGCATATCAACCTTTGTAGGTTATTTAATGCCAAAGCTATTCTCCTAGAAGAACAGTAGTGGTACTATTTAACCCATAGCTGGGAGGATAAGGGGGTTCATACCTTTCCCAAGGGTATTTGCCCGAAAGTGAACGTTATAGCACGTTGGAGCATGAACTCGCATACTACGATTCCGCTGTCCATCGCTTTAACCATTACACCACGAGGACACCCCTATGCGGCATCCAGAGAGAATTGAACTTTTAAAGATGGTCCGCTAGCTGTACTCCTTACTTGCAATCAACTCTAGAAATAAACAACAGTCAGCAGATCATGCTGAAAGGACTGGTTCCTTCTGGATCACCGAACTCAAGCAGTAACGAGCACGTTCATTACTTAGATTGGTAACCATTTAGGAACAGCAGGTATTCTAAGAAAACAGATATCTATCTATCTATCTATCTATCGTTCTTTATCTATGTATCCATTAATCCGAAAAGAATAACATATTTTTTTTCGGCGGCCTTTTTTTAAATTCTAGTTAGTAATAACAATTATGTCATTCTATCAAACTAATGCAACTTTTTTAAAAGCAACTTATGAACTCTTTTTATCTTTCTCCAAAATATGAGGCGTCACTACATTCGCTTCTGCATCTTGCGGTTCCCTCTGACCGGAATTACGTAGTGAGTTTCGAAAAGTTTCGATTGGACGGGCAGGTACTTGTTATTCAGAACAATACTCATGGCAAATGACCAATTCCATTATTCAACTCGTTTCGCTTGTCTGATTCTCTTAAATCTGAACGGCCAATAAGGAATAAGACTAGACAATTGGTTCATACGAGAATGGTTTTTACATTTGGAAATTCCTGATTCGAGTTTCTTCTTTTTGACATACTCTCCGTCTAACCCCGAAACGTTGACCAAATGATGGCTCATGGTGTAATTATTTTTCTTTAAATTTCTCGATCTTGGGTTCGATCTCTGACAGGGTTGTAGTCAAGTCTTCTTGTATTCTAATCGATAGTTCCCAATCTTTTCTTTCTTTTCTTGGGAAATTTGAAATATATTTTGGAATACGTGCATGTGATATTCATGTTGTTTTTGTCACGTCTCCCTCCTGTTAAGACTTCAAAGGTAACTGAAATTTGGAAGAGGAAGTATGTGTTGTATACCCACGATAATCATAATCATAATGATATCAATAACAACGGTACCACAAATACATATTCAAATACGCAATACAAATACAGGCGGACTCTGTTGCTCAAAGTACGAACGGTTTATTGACTTCTGTGTTTGGTTCTTCGACACGTGAAGAGAGACACAATTCTTACTATGCTAACCATCCCTGATGCGCCGCACATCTTGTAATGTTTAAGATCTCTGTTGATAGAGTAAAAAACAACTACATCCCTCAACGGTAGAGAACTCAACTCTATGCCTTAATGATCCAACACGTCATCCACACTCCAGCTCCATTTCCTGTCTAGGGGTTTATTAAGACTATGGTGATTGTCATATCCTTTGCACGCGAGTGTAAACTGCACCAATTGGCTATGGACTTAGGCTTTTAATCCGAATAGTTCAAAGCCCAACCAAACTGAATGATAAAATATAGTTTAAAAAAGAATGATTAATTTTAAAAAATCATTCCTTAGTTATATAACATATGATTCAAGTCAAAATTATTGATAATACTTATTAACAATGCAAGTAGAATTACGAAGATTACAGATAATACTAGTCAAAATTATAAATAATGATGATGGACAGAGTTACTAGAAGTAAGAAAATGACTGATATTAATTAAAGGTATTGATGATTATGATTGTCAAAGTAACCATAATTCGGAAAATGATGGATAATATACGTCAAAATTATAGAGCATAACAACTATTGTAGGTCATTTAATGTCAAATTCATTTTTATACATATAAACAGTTTCATTAGAAACAATTTAGTTTAGTCAACAAAGTTAAATGGTTCCAAGTATTGCATTGTATCAATAGCAATTTGATTAAATATCAGTCAATTGTTTACATAGTTAAATTTCAAAACAGTTCTGTTTGAAACAATGCAGTTTAGTTTAAGTACACAATTTTGTTCTATTTGACCTATAAATAGGACCCTATCAGGTGCTACCTCACCGGGACAGAGTGGACCTGGGAGCGATGGCAATGAAGAGGTACTCCGCATTCCCCAAAGCTCTAACATTACAAGAGCCTCACCATCAGATTGTTTAGTGTCATATACAGGACATTCGTTGAGGGAGTCTTAACCCTCTGCAGAGGTGCATTCGGTGTGTTCTACAGCTCCAGCCAACAGGGCCAATTATTTTCAAGGAACACTTATCTTGGCAAAAGTATAGCTATCGATTTCTGAAGAAGGAAAAAAAATAACGCCATTAGAATATTTTCCTATTTTTTTTTTTCAATTTATCTTTGGAATTTTGAAGTAATTTGCACAAAATGGCAAAATGAAAGCAGCTAAACAATGAAGTAAAGAAACAAATTACATTTTTATTCATAGACGGCTGCTCTGAAAGAAAAAAGTTGCTAAGAAGTTAATGGTTTGGTGTGGTTGCTTGGGTTTTATGGCATATCAATCGTTGTAGGTTATTTAACGCCAAATCCATTTTTATACAAATAATCAATTCTATTTCAAACAATTCAGTTTAGCATGAGTACAGTTTAATTGTCAAAAATATTTCAATTTCAGTTAATTCAAACAGTTCTAATTCAGTACACATTTTGTTTATACACGGTTAAATGTCAAAATAGTTCTGTATTAAACAATTCAGTTAAGTGTAAGTACAGTTTCAATGTCAAAAACAGTTCCATCTCACACAATTCAGTTTAACATACGCACACAGTTTTAATATAAGTACAATTGAAATGTCAAAACATTTCTATTCCAAGCTATTCAGTTTAGTCAAACAGTTCTAATTCAAAAAAATTAGTTCAGCATAAGTATGCTGTTCAGTTCTATTTAAACCATAGTTAGGGCCCTATCAGGTGCTACCAATCCAGGTCAGAGTGGACCTGGGAGCAAAGCCAATGAAGGGCTGCTCCGCATTCCCCAAAGCTCCAGCATCACTGGAACCTCACCATCAGATTGTTTATTGTCATATCCCAGACACTCATTGAGGGGGGGGGTCTAACCCCTCTGTAGATGTGCAGTCGGTGTATTCTGCAGCCCAAGCCGACTGGGCAATTAAGAAGTTGAAGATTTCTAGACATGTGGCGTAATATTCATTTCAGAAACTGCTGCAAGTAAAATATCTGGAGAAAATATTGGCATAAAAAGAACTGGAGCTCTGAAACGGACAAACATTGTTGAAGATAAGCACTTGATTATTTAACTCAAAAGACATAGGGGGTGTCCTCGTGGTATAATGGTTAAAGCGATGGACTGCGGAATCGTAGTACGCGAGTTCGTACTCCAGTCGCGCTATTACGTTCACTTTCGGGCAAATACCCTTGGGAAAGGTATGAACCCCCTTATCCTCCCAGCTGTGGGTTAAATAGCACCACTACTGTTCTTCTAGGAGAATGTCTTTGGCATTAAATAACCTAAAAAGAGTTGATATGCCATTAAACAAAGAAGCCAAACCAATCAAAAGACATAGAAAGAAACTTAAACCCTAGTAAATAACTAACTTTAATTATTTCCAACTGCAACAAGTGTCGCTCTTAACTGTGAAAATGTGCTGGTCTGTGGCACCCTTGTAAGCGTATTCGAACTCTAGTCGTGCTATTGCCCTTTAGAAATGATGAACCCCCTAAATCTTCTTGCAATAGGCTTGAATTATTCCACCACTGTTCCTCTATAAGAATGGCTTTGGCATTAAATCATTCGCAGAGGTTGATATATCATTAAAGAGAAGAAACTAAACCACAAACACACGCGCACATACATATTTACCCAACCCGCTGCACATTCAGGATACAACACAAAGTTTGTTTTAATCGGAGTTCAACAAATTTGAATGCAGAGATTTCCTTCTCCTATACCAGTTGCCAGATCAAGTTTAAAGAACCCAATCTCCACTAATATTTACAAATAGCGTGAGGGAAAATCATGGGATTTATACCCTTCCCAAGGTTATTAGTGCCACGTGAATTGCGAACAGCCTCATCCAGGGTTGGAACTGAGGTCTCCGTGTCCCGAAAGTAATCATTACACCACTCGCGCACACATTATATGCATATACATATAATTTTCTATATATAACATTTCCTATCAACTTGACTCAATATTTTGAGAATGATCTCGCGCTAATTGAATAATTACTCGCGTAAAAGAGAAAATTACCATAGTCCTCGAAATTGTTTTGATTAAACTAACATACGTCGAACCCCCTATAACCGTGAATTATTGAAGGTAATGGTTTTGTAGATGGTAATTTCTTATTGCTTAGATCGGAAAGGGGCTCATTACTTTGGTGACTAAATAAGTCAATATCAAGAATTAGACATTTATATATACTTAATTCAACGACGTTAAGAGATGAATCTCTACAGCCTCCATGATATATAGAAAGATTGATTGCCTTCAGTCACCCGGGATATAAGAGGCGCTGTTCTAGCCAAGAAAATCATTGAAAGACCTTGAGGAATTGGATGTCTGGCCTTTGCTATTAGATATACAATACGTTAGAGCTCCTTGTCCAATTTTTACCTGACAGTACAACGTTACTGACTTAAATAAATGATGCACGAATTTGCATATTCTCTAATGTGCCTGACATAGCATTAGATATTTCGAAGTAGTTTATTTTGCAGTTCTCTCCCTTGAGAGGCGAAGAACTTGTTACTTCAACAACCATCGTTGGATGACAACCAGATTGAGATAGATATATAGATAGATACATACTTATCTATATAACGACTGGACTAGACAGACAGATAGATAGATAGATAGATAGATAGATAGAATTGAATAGAATAAGTTTGATAGATAGATAGATAGATAGATAGATAGATAGATAGATAGATCGTGGGTTATTTAATGCGAATGCTATCCTTCAGGAAGAACAGTTTTAACACTATTTAACTAGTAGCTGGTGAGGATAAGAGTGTTCATGCCTTTTGTCTGAAAGTAAACATAATAACGTTACTACGATGTCGCCATTCTACACGTCAGCTACTAAGCCATTCGTCCTGAAAGAGATAGATATATAAAGAAATGAGTACATGAAAGAAATAAAGAAGGCTTTCGTTGAGATTACAGAATCGAGTACTAGGTGGAAATTGTGTAGGAGATTGAATGGTAACCACACTAACAAACGGTATATACACAAACCAATATCTATCCCAGAAAATTAGACATATAAAAAAATCTGAGATTTTGAGATAAAAATGGATCACCTAAACCTGATAAGAAGACCAGACCTAGTGTAAATTATCAATAAAATAACCAACTTGCCGTCATTGGATTTTGGTGTTCCAGGAAGCGCAGAGAGAAAATAAAACAAAGTGAAAAAATTGTCAAATGCTTGGACCTTGCTTGAAAATTTAAAAAGTTATGGAACAACGAGGATGACAATCACTGTCATCCTCGGTGTTCCATAACTTTTAACCATCACTTTTAACCAATACTAATCAGTGTACTTCGAATTGCCTCTAAAAGCTTTGAAAAGGAACAAATAGAATTGGAAATTAGTCCAGGAGAACTGAGTAGACATTCGGTCCCTAGGAATCCAGTGAAAGACTAACAGCTATCGCTGGTTGGAAAAAACTTGTAAAAAGTAGAAAATTAATTAACAATATTAAGATTGGCAAGTATACGAGGAAGTGTCTTGAAGACGTTAGGAAATTTCTTGTTGCTCAGACTCCAGTGAAAGACAAACAGCTATCGCTGGTAGGAAAAGCTTGCAATAAGTAAAATAATTAAGAGAATAAAAAGGGAAAATGCAGGAAAGGTAAAAGATAAACGAATACTTGGATTCAGCCAGAATGTTGAAAAAGGTTCGTGGGGGAGATTATGATCGCAAGTTTAGTTGAAGCTCTAGGAATGTTTCCCAGTGGCTTTAAAGGTGAGTGAAGTGAAAGATCACCTGTGAAAACGCTCAAGAAATAATAATAATAATAATAATAATAATAATAATAATAATAATAAAAAAGAGAACTTGAAAAATAGTCGACTTTGCTGTCCCGGCTGACCACAGAATAAAACTGAAAGAAAGTGAAAAGAAGGATAAGTACCTCGACCTTGCTAGGGAATTGGAAAAACTATGGAACATGCAGATGACAATTATACTAATTGTAATTGGTGCGTTTGGAACAGTAACTAAAGGATTACTAAAGGGACTGGAGAACTAGGAAGTTGGCGGACGAGTGGAGACCATCCAAACGACAGCATTATTGAGAACGGCCGGAATACTAAGAAGAGTCCTGGAGACTTGAGGAGACTTGCTGTCACTCAGACTCCAGTGAGAAACCATCGGCTAACGGTGATGGGAATAGCTCTAATGAGTGAATAATAATAATAATAATAATAATAATAATAATAATGATAATAATAATAATAATAATAATAATCGTGCCAGAGTATTGAGATAGTTTTGAAGGATGAATGTAACGGCGATACCAATTTTAATTGGAGCACTTGAAACGGTCCTTAAACGCTTAGAAAGGGGACTGGAAGTGTTGGAAATAGGAGGATGAGCTGAGACCATCCAAACTACCAGAATACTGAGAAGAGTCCTGGATACCTGAAAAGACTTGCAGTCACTCAGACTCCTATGAAAGACCGTCAGCTAACAATGGTGTGAAAAACGAAGAAGAAGAAGAAGAAGAAGAAGAAGAAGAAGAAGAAGAAGAAGAAGAAGAAGAAGAAGAAGAATGCAACGAAATGTCTTCCAGTTTTGGTTCATGAACAAGTTAACAAAAAAAAAAAAAAGTTATCTAAAAACTTGTATAAACTGGGATAATAAAACCTAAAATTACGAAGAAAAAATGGTTTACACATAAAGAGAAACTTTTAGCATTCCGATATCCCGAAGTTATGACGACTACGTAGTCCGTGCGAATGAGTGGTAAAGAAATAAATCTGTAATTAAAGTAAGAGTTGTGTTAATTTCGTGATACCATTTTCTTTGTCCGCCCTTTGTGTAACAGGAATCTTTTTTGTTGTTGCTTTCTGTTACTTTTTTTTTTTCTTTTTTAAACGGAATCTCGGCGTGAAATCTTAGAGGAAAAAATTACTAGAATTTAGAAAAGAGAAGACAATACCATTGTATTCTCTTTCAATAAGACTAATTCACTTGTCTTTTAAGTATTTTTATCACCTACAGCCTCTCTTGGAAAACTTAAATTCAACAAACACCTGAATTTTTTCCATCATGACCACCACTTACACATAAACATACACATGTATATAAGGGAGTCGTCGTGGTTAACGTCCTGGACTGTAAGGACGTAGTAAGTGAGGTCGAATTCAATTCACGTTTTCACGTTCACTTTCGGTGTAATACAATTAAGAAAAGCATGGGGCCACTTATTTTCCTAGCAAAGGTTTGAACAGTAGCATAACTGTTTTTCATCGAAGATGGCTTTGGCCTCTAATAGCTAAAAATGAATAACACAAAGAGAAGTAAGGTTTACGGCTGTGTATATTTACGGAAATACAGACAGTAACGGTTACCGGTAATTGACTTGACCGCTTAACTCGTTTATTGAGTCTGTCACTATTTATAGTCTCGGGAAGGGTCCATGCAGTGACGTCATGAGGTATATCACCATAACACTCACGAAAGTTAATATCCAATTAAAACAAAGAAACCAACAAACTATATATATATATATATATACGAGGATCATTAAATAAGTTTCCAGACTTTTTTCGTGTGAGCACTTCTATTGATAGTACACACATGAAATTCTAGTCCCCTTTGAAGTAATCTCCTCCGGCTGCAATGCAGTTGCTGTGCTGTTCCAACAACTTCTGGAAGGCCCCATGGAAGTCCTCTTATGTGAGCGAGTCAATGACCTTTATCACATCCTCTTTCATCTCCTCAATTGTCTCATAACGACAGCCTCTGAGCTTAGGAAATAACCAAAAGTCACAGGGAGCAAGCTCTGGACTATAGGGGCGGTGAGGAACTGTCTTGATGCCCATCTTGGTCAAATAGTCTGTAACAAGGATGGCGTTGTGGACTGGTGAATTGTCCTGGTGGAAATGCCACAGACCCGATTTGAAGAGTGCTGGCATTTTCCGAGGGAATCTCTTCCTGAACTCCCTTAAAACCTCAACATAGTAACCCTAACTCTAACCCACTGGCCAATCAACTCTGGTGTTCTGACTTCCTTACTCCTCCCACACCTCTCATCATCGATCACAGACTCCCTGCCTTCCTTGAATCTCTTATGCCACTCAAAAACTGATGCTCGAGTCATGCAAGATGGTCGAAAAGCAGTCTGAAGTATTCAATACGCTTCTGAGGCAGTATTTTTTCCAAGTTTAAAACAGAATTTTATTGCATATCGGTCTTCTAAAGTGTCCTCACGTCCAGATTGCATTTTTGAAATTCACCTGCTGTGACAATGAGGTTTTAGTAGGGTGTATTCCAATTCCTGCTGTAGCAGTTCATTTGAACCTGAAATCATAAAAATTGGTCCGTCATCTCTGATACTGAATTCTCAAGAGTCTACGATAATTTTAAATGCCAGTACAAGAAAGTCTGGAAACTTATTGAATCCACCACGTATATATATATATATATATATATATATAGAGAGAGAGAGAGAAAGTGTGTGTTTAGGCAGCTGATTTTCTTGTAGAAATTCATGATTAACAATTGCAGACGAGGATTAGAAGTTGAGTTTCTTTCTTACCCTTGAAAATAAAAGCTTTTAAAAATTGTTCAAAATTGTACTCGGGCCGTAGCATCAATGATTTCGGACAATTATTAGGCAGTCTTAATCCTCATTTGCGAAAGCTCACTCGCAGTCAAGGAAAGTTAATGAAACTCCAAATTCTTGTCATCTTTATTGATAATAATAACAATAATGATAATATATATATATATATACATACATACATACATATATATATATATATATTTATATATATAAACAAAAAGATAAAATTCGATTCCCCAGTAAAAATTTTCTAATTAATTTTTTCTGAAATTCTTAGTTAATAATTGTTTTTTTTTTTTAATTTTCTTCTCGCCGAAAGCAATATTAACAAACCCAAATGATATTCTAATACTAAACAGTGTCTTCGTTCACCATCTGAAGACCTAAAATAAATTTATAATAAATAAATTTAAAATGACACCAAAGAATAGAATTTTTCCTTTTTTTTAATATATAAAACATATTTTCGCTTTGTCTTGTATCATGGCTAGAATGAAATACACAGTTAAATAAAGAGTTAATTACTTGTTAACTGAAGTGGTGCAGTCCAACAAATATTATAAGTCTCACGCTGTGGGTGTTGCGTCCGAAGTTGGTTTTACTACTGCCCGAGATCTTGCAGAACTCATGTGCTTAAGAAACACGACATCTTTTATACCTCCACGATACCGGAAGTCATGTGGTACAAGCCACTTTGCAAAACTTTGCAACTCTTTGCACGTGAGATTTTGATGTATTTTTAATCCCAGATTACTTATATAGTCGATAGCCATCGACACAGTGCATTCTACGTAGATACTTCTACCCCTTGGATTTTTTCCTCGGATTACATATATATATATATATATATATATATATATATTATTTCAGTACCGCCTTGAGATACCGAAACTGTGTTATCACACTGGTTGGCGGCTGATGAGGCTAAGGTATCGCACGTGCTTTCACACGTTGTATGATGAAAAAAAATATATAGTCGATAGCCATTGACACAGTGCATTCTACGAAGATACTCTTACCCCTGGGATTTTTTCCTCGGATTACACACACACACATATATATATATCATCATCATCATCATCATATCGTGCTGGCAGCACGGATATCCCTGACCCTCTCTCGCCACTCCTCCCTATCGTTCATCGCCCTAGGTAGGTCTTCAGGACAACAACCTGTATCCTCACATAGCTGCTGAATGTACGTTCGTGCTGGTCGTCCAGCTTTTGCACGGCCATGTGTGGGGATCCATAAGAGTACATCTCTTATGAGTTCATCTTTGCTTCTCCAGCAATGTCCTGCATGTCTGGTTCGCCTAACTTGAATAGTTTTCGTGATAGGGGGCAGGTAGCCGTACAGTTGGTGTCTTGTGGGGTGTTGCTGCCAGGACTTGTTGAGGATTGCACGCAGCATTCTTGTGTAATTGCCATCTAGTTTCTTCTCCAGCCGTTTTGTTAGCGTCCATGTAATGCATCCATATAGCAGTATCGATGTGACCGCTGCCTGGAAGAAACTGCGTTTCATTTTATCGGTTAGGTCTGATTTCCATATAGTCGATAGCCTATTGATAGCTGTCCATGCTTTCGTTAACCTCGTTTCGATGTCCTTTTCGGTTGATTCGACGCTGCTTCCTAGGTACGTGAATTTGTCTACTAGTTTAAGAGGGGTTCCTTTTAGAGTGGAGATGTCCCCCGTTTGGTTATAGCACATATATTCCGTTTTGTGTGCATTAACATGGAGGCCTATGCTTGCTGCTGCTCGTTCCAAACTATGCAGAAGTGTTTCGGCTTGGTCAGGTGTATTTGCCAGTATCGCTATGTCATCGGCGTAGTCGGCGTCGGTAATTGTTGCTGCGGGGTATCTTCTGCTTCTTTTCTTCGTCAGTTCGAAGCCATTCTCTTTGATTTTGTCAATCGATGTTCTAAGTACGTAGTCTAGACAAATGATAAAGAGATATGGAGCCAGCGTGTCCCCTTGTAGTACTCCTGCTACAATGTCGAAGTATTCTGTGTCTCCATCTGGTGATCGTACTTTTACTTTAGTGTTTCTATAGAGAATCGTTATATTTCTGTGACCTTAGAGTGGTACTATTTTTAAAAAAAATAATTGTGTCCTTTTAGGTCAGGGATAAATTTAAAATTTCTGTTTTAAATTTAATAAATAAGATGTTTATTCTTGTATGTAGCTTTTTGAATGATTACATTTAGCTTTATCAACTCTAATGCAAAAAGAGGCAGACCATGTAGTGTATTGCTAATGTACTAGTATACAAACTTGAAGTAAGCAAGTAGAATTCATCATCATCATATCGCGCTGGTAGCACGGATATCCCTGACCCTCTCTCGCCACTCCTCCCTATCGTTCATCGCCCTAGGTAGGTCTTCAGGACAACATCCCGTATCCTCACATAGCTGCTGAATGTATGTTCGTGCTGGTCGTCCTGCTTTTGCATGGCCATGTGTGGGGGTCCATAAGAGTATATCTCTTATGAGTTCGTCCCTGCTTCTCCTGCAGTGTCCTGCATGTCTGGCTCGTCTAACTTGAACAGTTTTCGTGATAGGGGGCAGGTGGCCGTACAGTTGGTGTCTTGTGGGGTGTTGCTGCCAGGACTTGTTTAAGATTGCACGTAGAATTCTTGTGTAATTGCCGTCTAGCTTCTTCTCGAGTCGTTTTGTTAGCGTCCATGTAGTACAGCCATATAGCAGTATCGATGTGACCGCTGCCTGGAAGAAACTGCGTTTCATTTTATCGGTTAGGTCTGATTTCCAAATAATCGATAACCTATTGATAGCTGTCCATACTTTCGCTAACCTCGTTTCGATGTCCTTTTCGGTTGACTCGACGCTGCTTCCTAGGTAAGTGAATTTGTCTACTAGTTTAAGACTATTACACTCACTTTCGGACAAATACCAGTGGGAAAGTTATGAACCTCCTTTATGTATCCTGTTATGGGTAAAATAGTATTACTACTGTTCGTTGTTTGTTTACAAGTGTTGCTTTTGCATTAAATAACCCACAAAGGTTGATATGCCATTAAACAACGAAAGCCAACCAAAACTGTTGTGATTTTCGTCTTGTATATCCGATCGTTGATATGTGTCCGTAGTGCAATGGTTACTGTCGTAGAGAATGGTCACGGATATCTGAGTTCAAATCTTGGAAGAGGCTATTTGCTTTTTACATAACTCTAACACTTTTGGGAAAGCTATGAACCTATTTTTTCTCTTCCCAATTATATATAAGTTGTAGGGCAGACATGGTTTCTTTAACCTTGGTATAACAATCGATGCAGGTGAAGAAAAGCTCCGAATTAAAACCTTTTCAAGTCTGCTAAAAAATTTACTTTGATTTGAAAAAAAAATTAAATGAAGAAGTCATCTAAAATCCTCAGATTTAAGATAGATTCAGATTGATATTTCCGAAATGGAAATCTCTCTGTATAAAAAAAAATATAACGTCTTCTTGAAAACTAAAGTTCATCTGTGAAACTTGAATTTCTCCTAAGATAAGGATATTAGTTGTTTATGCGACTAATATCCTTATCGACTTAATATCCTTAACTTCTGAAGGTGCCCGTGGTGTAATGGTTATCGTCGTAGGAAATGAACACGGCGACACGAGTTCAAATCCTGGACGAGACTTATTGCATATCACATAGCACTAATACCGTTGGGAAAGGTATGAATCCAATTACTCTCCCTCCAGCTATGGGTAAATAGTTGGGCAGACTAGGTTCTTCAGCCTTGGCGAGGCAACTAGTCTAGGAAAAGGAAAAATTCTGAATTTAAACCTGTTAAACTCCGCTTAAAAATTGACCTTGTGTCATATCCTGTCCGAGCGGAGGGGTTGGGTAAATAGGATTAGTTGTTTATGCGTTACAATCATGTTGCGGGAATGCAGGATCAACATTTTCCGGCATCCTTTAATTTGCGAGAATCATAATTAAATAAATGCTATGTTTAATTTTAATGTCTAGTTTTCCAGATTCTTAAATATATACTGTCTTTCGCCAATAGCCTGGGAGATTAGGGTTCAATCCTAGGTCAAATCATACCAAAGACTCTAAAAATGGTACCCGATGCTTCCTTGCTTAACAATCAACATTATAAGGTACTTATCAACTTTAAGTGAAGCAATCTTAGTAAAGGAGTTGTGGCCTTCTTTAAACCTTATTGTAGTAGTAATTTACTTTGCATTTTTTTACTTTGCTTTTTTTGTTTAGATGTGGCACAAGGCCATATGAATTGGGCACCCAATGAGACTTGCATCCACTCGCGTAGGTATACTAGTCTAGCTTGCCAAAAATTATTCTACCAGTAGTGCTCTACACATTGGTGTAGTAGCTATTGAAAAGGGAACCTTCCTGTCGCTCTTGACTGCGGTCGGCCAACTTAACTGCGTTTATTTTAAGAACAAAAAAAAAAAAAAAAAGAATTCAACAACAAAAAGCAAAACGAAGCAGCGGTGATTTTTGTGAATCATAGTTTTCAATTTGCAAATGGGTTTTAGGAACTAGGTAAATAGCTGCAGTTATCAACCTGGGCCCCACGGGTGGCTTACAGACGAAAGAATATTCACGACTTCCGCTAGAATTCGATTATTCTTAAGATGGACGATGGCTCAAGTACGGCTGTTTTTACTGGCTTGCCTTTACAACGAGAATCTAATTCTTGTTAAGAAAAATTACTCAATCTTGTTATTTCTTTCCTACCCTCATTACCTTTATCACTCTTAACATCTCTTTTCTTATTTCATTTTTTTCTTCTTTTACATTTCGATCTTTCTTTATTTTTTTGAGTCGCTCTTCTTCTTCTTCTTCTTCTTCTTCTTCTTCTTCTTCTTCTTCTTCTTCTTCTTCTTCTTCTTCTATCTCGGTCTGGTCATATTTATCTATGTCAGTTTGATCATATCTATCTATCTATCTATCTCGGTCTGATCATATTTATCTCGGCCTGATCACATTGAAGTCTCTTCTTCTTGTTCTTGTTCTTGTTCTTCTTCTTCTATCTCGGTCTGGTCCTATTTATCAGTTTGATCATATCTATCTATCTATCTATCTATCTATCTATCTCGGTCTGATCATATCTATCTCGGCCTGATCATATCAAAGTCTCTTCTTCTTCTTCTTCTTCTTCTTCTTCTTCTTCTTCTTCTTCTTCTTCTTCTTCTATTTTCTTTTTTTTTTCACTCATTTATTCTTTTTTCTTTTACTTTTTTCGGCTTTTATCTTATTCTTTCTTCTATTCCCTCATTTGTTCTTCCACAGCTTTTCCTTCTTTTCTTCTTACTCATTTTACTCTTTCACTTTTTGTTTATTCCTTCTTCCTCTTTTCGGTCCTGTCTTCCCGTTTCCTATTTTCATTCTTATCTCGATAGTGCGCTTTTTTCCATTTTTCCTTCTTCCATCTCGCTCCTTTTCCTGTTATTCTTTTTAGGAGTCTTTTCCCCCATTTCATTTCTTCTTCATATGTTCAAACTCTTCTTCTTCTTCTTCTTCTTCTTCTTCTTCTTCTTCTTCTTCTTCTTCTTCTTCTCCGTTTATCCTTTTTATTTTTCCTTTAACTTTTTTGCCTTTTTCTCTTTTTCTCCTTCCTTTTTAAAATTTCTTTCTCTAATTTTCCTCGTTTCCCTGTTTCTCAACTTTATCTTCTTTGTTCTTTTTCCATTAAAATAACGTGTTCTGCCCGACTACTTAATGGCGTCGACCCCTTAATCGAGCGAGCAGTCCGTACGAGGAAATTATAACCAAGTCAAAAAAATGGTAATGGAATCTGTGAATTAAGTTCTGCAAATGTCAATAACTTTATACTTCATCCATCATCGGTACATTCCACCCTATTCTCTTTACCCAGCAATACCATTCCTACTGCCATCTTTAACAATACACCCAGCGCCCTCTGCCCGAAAATATAGTGACCACTACTATTTCCAACATTAGCCTTGCTATCACTGGTGTCTGTCTAGTGGCATTGACAGTTGCCTTTTGAAAAGCAACCACAGTGGACTTTTCTTGTTAGAATGTTGGTTGGTTGTGTTTTATGGCACATCAACCCTTGCAAGTTAATTAATGCCAAATCATATATATATATATATATATATATATATATATATATATATATAAAGATAATACATATGTGTGTGTATAGATATACGATTTACAAACAAATAGTTTATCGATAACATTTTTAAACAAGCCATTTGTTTGTCAACAAATAAATGGTGTCTGGAATTGTTATTTATCATTTGCACAATGTTAAATGGTTTGAAGTATTGCTATCTATCTCATATAGTTTTGTAAGCACAGAGTAAAATGGTTTCGAGAATTGCTACCAAACACAAATAGTTATGTTTGCACACAGTTAAATAGTTTCAAGTATCGCTAACACAGATAGTTTTATTTGCACACTGTTAAATAATTTCCAGTATTGTTATCTAACACTTATAGTTCTTTTTGAACTCAGTTAAATGGTTCCAAATATTTCTATTCAACATATATAGTCCTTTTGCTCACAATTAAATGGTTTCAAGTATTGCTATCTAACAGAATAGTTTTGTTTGCACACAGTTGAATGATTTCAAGTATAAACATTTCCATTTGACTCATAGATGGAACTTTAATAGATACTATCACTCCTGGCCAGAGTGGACCTGGGAATAATGGCAACGAAGGGATACTCTACAGTCCTCAAATCTCCAGGACTAGAGCTTTACCATCAGATTGTATAGAGTTATATCCAAGTCACTCGATGGGTCGGTGGCCTTACCCCTGTACAGTGATGCAGTCAGTGTATTTGGCAGCCCCAGCCAACAAAACGAGGTTCATTCTGGAAACTAGGCATAGATACAAATTTGAAGGGTTGTCTTGCTAGCAACTGATTCTGAACATGGCTTAAAAACCGTTGTGACCTAGATATGACATTAAACTGCAGTTGGTGAGTATCGAGTTCTAGAGCTCTAGAGCTCTGGAAGGGTAAAAAACTCCATTGTTGTGCTTTCTTCCCGATCTATTAAGCCCCTTTGTAGTTATACATTTATAGTTCCATCTCTTAGTCAAATAGATCGATTTAAAATTATTTGTATTAGATAAGAATACTTGATATAAGTGTGCGTAAATTATTTACATTAAGGATAGTCATTTGAAGGTGTAATTTTTTTTTTTACTAAGGATATTAATAAGTTTTTAATTATTTACATTAAGTGTAGTCATTTGAATGTGTAATTTTTACTAAGGATATTAATAAGTTTTGAATTATTTAATTTAAGAGTAGTCATTTGAAGGTGAATTTTTTACTAGGGATATTAATAAGTTTTATATCATTTACATTAAGGATAGTCATTTGAAGGTGTTGGACACTAACTAAACGGCTGAAGAAGAAGCTAGACGGCAATTACACAAGAATGTTGCGAGCAATATTGAACAAGTCCTGCCGGCAACACCCCACAAGGCACCAACTATACGGCCACCTGCCTCCCGTCACGAAAACTATACAAGTTAAACGAACCAGACACGCAGGACACTGCTGGAGAAGCAAGGACGAACTCATCAGTGATGTACTGCTATGGACCCCCGCATATGGCCAAGCAAAAGCAGGATGACCAGCTCGAACATACATACAGCAGCTATGTGTTGATGCGGGAAGTAGCTCTGAAGACCTGCTAGAAGCGATGAATGATAGGAAGAAGTGGCGAGAGAAGGTCAGGGATATCCGTGCTAGTGGCACAACATGATGATGATGATGATGATTTTAAGGTGTAATTTTTACTAAGGATATTAATGAATTCTAAATTATTTAAACTAGGGATATTCATAAGTTTTAAAACATTTACATTAAGGGTAGTCATTTGAAGGAGTAATTTTTTCTTGGGATATTAATAAGTTTTTTAACATTTACATTAAGTATGGTCATTTGAAGGTGTAATTTTATTTTTTTACTAAGGACATTAAAAAGTTCTAAAAGGCTACATTCTTTCATTCCAAAAGGAAGTTTACCTTGGAATCATTAAGAATTGCAGAGGAATTATTCTTTGTTTTAGAATTGCACAAGTTTATAAGACTCTGCTTTTCAATTGCATCTGGTCTGAATTTGGGAAAGTTCTTAGGATAAATCAGTAAGGTTTTCGGAGAAATCCATCCACACCTTCTCAGGTTATATTTTGGTTTTGTTTGGTTGGGTTTTATGGCGTATCAACCATTGCAGGTTATTTAATGTCAAATCCATTTTTATACACATAAACATTTTTATTTAAAACAATTCAGTTTAGCCAAAAAAAAAAAAAACAACCCCAAAACAGTGCTATTTCAAACAATTCCGTGTAACGTTAGTACACAATTTAGTTCGATTTGTCCCATAGATAAGACCCTATCAGGTACTACCACTCCGAAGCAGAGTGGCCCTGGGAGCGATGACAATGAAGTGGTACTCCGTTTTCAGCAAGCTCAAGCATGACTAGAACCTCTGTGTAGTGTCAAATTCAGGACACTCGTTGGAGGAGTTTTACCCCTATGCGGAGAAGCAGTCGATGTATTCTGCAGCCCCAGCCTACTGGTCAACTCAGATTTTGACCATTTATCAAATCTTGTGACAACACATATATTTGTAGATTTCTCTAATGCGTTTGATTCCATAAAAAGAGAAAATTGAGAGCAAATACTTCAACCATATTGTTTTTATATAAAAATCCCAACAGTAACTGGTACAATAATGATTTTAAAAAAATCAAAGGCAGTGGTTTACTTACTGATAAAGATACTGATTTGTTTGACATTGTTGCAAGAATCTTGAAAAGAGAATCATTGGCACTATTGCTATTCATAATCAGCTGAAGTAATGCTTTACGAGTTATCATCAGCATATAAATATTTCAGCCTACTTTCGTAAATGATAAGTATATATATATATATATATATATATATATATATATATATATATATATATATATATATATATATATATTGAAGTATGTGTAGTTAGGCAGCAGAGGTTCATTTGAGCATGTTTGATTTAATAGTAAAGACACACTTTGTATAATTTAATGAACATCCTTTCAAGATTCCTAATAAGTGTCTTGGTATCAGGTTGTAATTGGTGGATGAAGTTACAAAAGTTTTAAAACCAAAACAAAAAATTTCAAAACTCTTATAAAACACTCTTTACACATCTAAGCAAATTACTAAGAGCACATCAGTTTGTGTAATGATTAATTATCTAATACAAGCAAACCTTCACGAGTGAGTTCAAGTCTCAATTGAAACCCCATTCATACGTCCCTGTGCTACATCTGAGCAAAACGCTTTGCAGATTATTAAGGGAATCTCAGGTGGTAATGGTTAACAAGCTTGTGCTTGCAAAACTTCACGAGTGAGTTTCACTCCCATTGAGAGTCCCATTCATACGGCCTTGCGCCACATTTGAGCAAAACACTTGGTAAATTACCACATACCTTTACAGATTTATTCTTGGATGTTTCAATTTTGATTTTGGTTTCAGGGATGTAGTTTCGGATAATAAATAATATCTTATACCTGAAAATATCCACTTTGTTTTTATAAAGTTACAATAGAAATAATGAATTAAAAGTTTCTTTAGGTTAGAATAAAATTAATTGTTTGAAGTTGTTGCTTTTTAAAATTCTTTATTGTTAATGATGTATTTGTAGCGGTACTAAATAAATAATATACCGATGCTCAACTAGCCACATTCAAGGATATTGTTCCATAAAATGGTCAGTACCCTGGGAGGTTCCTCGCAGTCTTCGCGTAAAATGAATGGATACAAAATAATATTTTAAAACTAATCAAAAGTATTTGCGCTTAAATCCAACGGTCTTTTCGGCTGATCCGCTTTGATTCAGCGTTGACTATAAAAGTACCCTTTTAAGTTCAAGACTGAGGAGTGATGACCACAGGATGAGCTAATACAAATAACAGATGCAACCAACCTCTCACCTCATTGCACACCAACTTCCGGCATTATCCACAAAAACAGATCAATAAGTACCTCTTCATATTGTTTTTCTTTTTCACTTGATACACTTACATATATACACACACTCACGCCACAGCGAATTCTTTAATTTTCTACTACCTTAGAACACACACACACACACACACACACACACACACACACACACACACACACACACACACACACACCAGAAGAATATATTCCCATGACTTTTTTTGTGTGAGAGACTCTACCCCAAAATATTGCTCATCTTTCTTTTCATTAACCTTTTGTGGCCCAGTCGGGTGGGGCTGCAAAATACACCAACTGCATCTCTGCAGAAGGGTAAGATTCCCCAATGAGGGTCCTGGATCTGATACAAAACAATCTGATGGTGAGGTTCCAGAAATTTTCGGGTACACCTTCATTGACATCACTTCCAAGTATGCTCTGACCCGGAGTGGTAGCATCTGAGAGGGTCTAATTGATGAGTCAAATAGAACTAAACCGTGTACTTACGCTAGACTGAATTGCTTGAAATAGAACTGTTTATAAAATGGATTTGGCATTAGATAACCTACAATGGTTGATATGCCATAAAACCAAACCAAACCAAACCACACCAAACCAAATTAACTCTCTTTAGAGATTGTAGATGTATTGCAATACAAAACTTGTTTTACTTTTTCTTCTATCTGTATTAATTTAGAAGCGGTTTATTTCTTCTTGGTCGAAGCAGCAAAACCCATTTACATATATACTTATTAATGAGTGATGGTGTACGATCTACACCGGGCGACAAAAATACTTCTGACATATCAAACTGAAACCTATTCAGAAGGAGAAAACTTAGGCAAGTGGCACTGGTAGCTCTTTCCATTTGTTTACAGATAAAATCAATTACGATCATGGCTTGGACCAGTGCACAATGTGCGTTTGCGGTCAAAAACGTTTTTTAAAGACTGGCGAATCTGTAATAGCTACACTTACAGATTTTCGCGCTCATTTCATGTTACATCGGAATAATGCTGTTCCAGATAGAAAATCAATACAACTATCGTTTGGAAAGTTTCAAAACCACAGGTTCATCGATTAAAAGGAAGTCATCTGGAGGAACAAAAAGATAATTCGTCAAAAAGCCACAGAAATACCCCCAGACACGATCGTAAGTCCACGTATTAGCAAAACCATTGCTAAATGGAGCTACCATTTTCATTTACTTAAGTTCCCATGCACCATATAGGTGATAGTTCAAAATGTGAGCGGTATTTCTGTCGCACATTGTGCAAGTCAGGAGGTTTGAAATTAACTGAACAGCAGCTTTAGTCGGCCTTTATTTTCGTATACAATTTTTTTTTTTTGTAGGCTGGTGCTTGACGTAAGTATTTTTATTCTAAAGGCATATTATTCGTTTCCTAACTTGGATAATAATGATAACGCAGAAAGGTTTTCTCTCCCATGTTTCTCGCTTAATTCGACGTTGTGCTCAACTAAGTCGAGCTTATTACCAGAATAACTTGTTGTCTATTCCTCCGTCTCACTCCACATAACCACCAGCCACCAGCCACCAGCAACCTTCCACCCGTCCCCGACGCTGACTCTTCTCATCAAACCTCCCGTGTTACTCAACGCTGATTTTAATGCTGTCAGCATGACCACATCTTGTTCTTTCCTTCGAGATTTTATCGATATTTCTTTTTGAACTTTTTTTAATCGTCTGCTTCTTTCATTTTTTTTGTACACACACACACACATATATATATATATATATGGGAGGCTTTTTTCTTTTTGTCTTTTTCTTGGTTTCATTTACTCGTGTCTGTCTTTTTGGCTACCCAGTTAGAGCTTTTATTTTGTTCTTCCTTTCTTGTTCGTTTTTAGTAGTTAAGAGATTTCTTTCTTTTTTAGCACAGCCATTGTACCTTTGCATCTTAGTCGTACATTTTATTCAAGTATTATTAGTTGTTTTTTTTTATCTTTTGTTTTTGATTACTTCTGTGTATGCGCATGCGCGCGTGAGTATATGTGTGAGCTTATATTCTTGAATTTTCTCACTGAAGTTTTTCTTTTCTTCTTTACAATGTATTATCTACCATTATCTATTGAATACATTTCAGCGAATACACCAATTTTTTTTGTCATGGTACGGCTTCCCCCATTTTTTTCAACGTCCCCTGTTTTCTTCTATACCCGACTCAGTTCTTCTATATATACATATATCTCAGTCTGCTCATATCTATCTATCTATCTATCTATCTATCTCAGTGTGTTGATATCTTCAAATGTTCTAATTTTCTTCTCTTTTTCTTTTTTTCATGATCAGCAATTTTCTGGATATAAACTGCATCCGATGGCGAGGCTTCTGCATCTGATGGTAAGGCCTCTGTCTTAGATTTTTAGAAATATGAAGTATTCATTCATTCCCATTAATCTCAGATCTACTCTGGCCCAGAATGGTAGTACCTGTTAGGGTCGGATCAATGGGTCAAATAGAACTGTTCAATCATTTACTACGGATTATTATTAATAGTTTTTAAACCATGCTGTAGTGTTCAAGTTATTCGTATTAGATAGTAATACTTGATAAACAGAATTATTTGCGTTGAATATCAGTACTTGGAACTATTTAACTGTGGGTCAAGCAAATATCAATATTAAATAGAATTATTATTGTTAAATAGCAATTCTTGAAACCATTTAACAGTGTGCAAACAAATGTGCTCTATCTCGATTAAAGATAAGGTTACCAATATACTTTTCACTTGCAAATTTATATATATAGGTTCATACAATGACTGATGATTGAACAGCAGCATTGCTTTCCAAACGCCTTCATCAGATGATGATTCTGGGTTCAGGCATGGTTTCAGGGCTGAAGCATCATTACCACTCACCAAGAGCCCCACCCCCAGCAGAAACTCACAATACCACCAGACTTGTCATCACTCAATGGGATTGTCATATCCACTGATGCAATTAGAGCCTTATTTTTAATGTTTTTATGTATTTCCTTTTGTCTGATTGAGAAAGTCCAAGAGTAGTCAAGAATGCAGAGGTTGATTTGGTAATGAAACCTCATCATCCTACCTCGATAGGAAATACATTAGTGATTAGCCATTTGTGACACATTGTTCTTGCAGATCCTCCTCTTTTCGAAACTTACGATAATGTGACCAGTCAAAATTTTCTTCAAAATTGACCGTTAACTCATTTCAATTCAACGGACCAAATGATAATATCTGGGCGCCGGATCGTTAACGATGTATTAGTTGGAAATACGAAACATCTTCTCTCTCTCTCTCTCTCTTCCTCCCTCTCTCTCTCTCCCTCGTGATATAAATATATATATATATATGAAGTAGGTTAAGTTAGCCGATCCTAGTCAAAGGTAACCCGAAGGCCTATTTTTCAATAGCTACTACACCGAGGTGTAATGGAGGGCGTTATTCCTTTCCCAGGATATTCCACTTACCCTTGATCCTTACCTCATAATGCTGAGTGTTAAGCAAGGCGGCATCAAGTACCATTTGTTTAGCCTTTGGTATGACTCGACCTGGGATTGAATCTCGATCTTCCGGATCATTGGTGTACTCTCTAACCATTATGCCATGGCACAGCTTTCAATCTCCGAATTCTCTGCTAATATCTAGGCTGATGATTTTAATATCAGGTATTTTAATTTTTTTGATTCTTGAAAAAATGCTCCTATCATCGGTGTACAGAATATAGTTTCGCTTTTCCTGTGACTTTTTGAATATGCAGCCTCCATTGCTTTTTCTTACTGCATAATTTAGTGGAATCGTTGTAATAGAAAATAGTTGAGACGATAAAGAGTCTCTCAATAAGACAACTCTTTCGTTTTTTTGTTTGTTTTTCATTGTTTGGATTTTATGGCATAGCAACTTTTATTGATTATTCAGTGCTAAATACATTTCTATTTCAAACAATTCAGTTTAGCATAAGTACTCGGTTTAATTGTCAAAACATTTCAATTTCAAGCTATTCAGTTTAGTCAAATAGTTAAAATTGAAACAATTTAGTTTAGTATAAGTATAGTTTTTGTTTACACTGTCAAGTGTCAAAACAGTTCTATTCCCAATAATTCAGTTTAACGTAGTACAGTTTCAATGTCAAAATAAGTTCTATTTCAAGCAATTCAGATCAGCATAAGGACACAATTTAGTTCTATTTGACCTTTATAAGGACCCTATCAGGTGCTACCACTCCGAGCTGGAGTGGACCTGGGAGTGATGACATAAAGGTATACACTGCATTCCCCAAAGCTCCAGCATTACTGGAGCCTCACCATCAGATTGTTTAGTATCATATTCAGAACTCTCGTTTGGAGGAGTCTTAACCCTCTGCAAAGGTGCAGTCGATGTATTCTACTGCCCCTGTCGACTCTTTAGATTTTTACCTCAACGAGGGTTTGTCTATCTGCTGTTCCTTAAACTCTTTAGTTTGTTATAGATATCGAGTTGGAGTGTGTGTTATATTCAGCACTTTTTATTTTGACTATTAGTCGTTTGCGTTTATGGCATATCAAATCCCGTTGGGTTAATTTATACTGACGACTGTTTAACAATCATGGTAACCAATTATATTGGGTGAAAATGTCTTTGAAAGGATTTTATACTAGGAAACAACCAGATCTGTTTGGCCTATAGATGAGACTCAAAAGCGACAGCAATAACACACACACACACATAGATAGATAGATAGATTGATATGAACATACAAATATGATCAGACTGAGATAGATATATATGAGCAGACTTAGATGTGACAAAGCGAGTGAGATTGGTAGAGAGCAAAATGAAAAGAAGGAAAAATGAGACTAGCAGAGAAGAAAAGAGGGGAAAATATATATGATATTAATAATATAGTTTGCTATATTCATTTATTAATTTTTTTTATTTGTTTACTTCTTGAACACTTGCAGCCTTTGTATTGTCCATGTTTATGGGCCTTTTTAAAGTCTATCCATCCAACTGTTACAATTCCCGCCTTGTTTTTGTTGCCCATATGTTCCTGGTTAAGTGCACATAAACTTCATAATCGAATCCTGAAATAAGTATTAAAAAAATTAACAAAAGGGACAATTTAATCATTAGGAATGTGAATTTTTCTCCCCAACTACGAATAGAATAATGTTCGAGCAGAATTCAAACAGTTCATGCTAAAATCGGACTGTATTTTTCGAACAACGACCTATATGTGAGTGCATCTATCTATCTATCTATCTATCTATCTATCTATCTACGAGTGTCTTTCAATAAGTATGGTGACTTTCTCACGGGAAAAAATTGTTTTATTTTTCAATAAAAGCCCCGTTCTTTGATACAATTCTTCCATCGAGAAACAATTTTTTTAAATTTCTTCAGTATGAGGGCGGACCTCTCCAACAAATGTCCTAGATATTACACAAATCAATCTGATTGTGAGGCTCCTGTCTTAGAGTTGTTTGCATTATTGTGTTAAAGATATTCGTTCTACAATTGAATTTTCCACACAGCTGAAGAAAATTTTAAGCAGCAACCACATATAAATTTAACGCATAATATGTCCATGTTCCTTCTTAAGTGCACATAAACTTCATAATCGAATTCGGAAATAAGTATGAAAATTAACAAAAGGGACAATTTAATCATTAAGAATGTGAAGTTTTCTCTACAACTACGAATAGAATAATATTCAAACAGACCATGGCGGCTAACAAAAACTGCTACATTTCATGCATGAATCTTCACTTTCTCTTTAAAAGTATTTATGCTGTGATAAATATTATCTTTTCTTGTTAGAAAATGTAACATATTGAGCCTCAACCGAGCCGTCAAACAAGAGATGCACCTGTGTAAATAAGCGGAAGAACAGCGAAACAGGTGTATCCGCTCGAAGATGTCGGAATATCACCTTAACCTGTGGACGTGGTTGAATTCGGTGACGGTGGCAGATGCGTACGCCCACAGGAAGCAGGTGTACGTCAGACAATTATATAACCAGGTGCCACAAACGGCTTGGGGGAGTCAGTTCGAGTTCCAGTTGCAGTTGGAGACAGTTGGGGACTAGATAACGAACTGAGAGCCAGCGGCACACGGAGGCGAAAGAATTGCTGCTATGGTTAGAAAAACTTTGGTTCACTATGTAGCAGTCTTTCCCCGTCTCCAACTCACCTCTCAGACACAACCAACGTCAACCCTTTCGAGAATAAAGTGTGAAAGGTATATTTTTATAAAGAAGTGTGTCTGTTCGTTCATTGAAGTTCGTCATTATTGTTGACTATGTTTCCTCATATTTTTGTATGTGTATTGTGTGGCTATACAGCAAAAAGACTTTATAGATTTTCTTTTTTCAACAAACTTCTCGCTCAATTCAAAGAAATAAACATTTGCTAATTTGTAAAATGGTGTTTTATTCATTTTTTTTTACATATTTTCATATATATATATATATATATATATATATATATATATACTCATTGTGTTATAGTTGTGATCTAAGTCTCTGTAAAACAAACTGAAGTCAGCATTTCATTTAATTAGTGGTTTGGTAACCCAATCTGCGTATCTCAGGCGAAAAATTTAATTTGCAGTAGCCTGAGGGCCTTCAATGATTCCAAAATGGCAAATAAGTAGAACTGGGATAACCTTTAATTATCATCTATTCTTCCGTAGTTGAGAAATTACTTGTTTCTCATGAGCCCCACTGAATAATGGCTAACATCCAATAGACACAGTGTTTTCTTAAATTTTCGTCAATATATCTCGAAACGACAGAAAAAAAAAATCAGTTAATTCTGACCATAATTTATATTGAAAGTGTTGCCGTAGTGTAGAGGCTAATGTACTGAACTCTGACCTAAAAGTAAGCGTGTTCGAACTCCAGTTACGCCAGTGTGTTCCTATTCGGACTAATACCCTTAAGAAAGGCATGAACCTTTTACTTACCCAATCTGTCAGTTATATATTACCATTACTGTTCTTTGAAATTAATGGCTTTAAAATTGATGGCTTTTACACTAAATAATCCAAGGAGGTTGATTTGCCAATTAGACAGAGAAACTAAACCAAGTTATTAATGCATCAAATAGATATTAGGTGTTGTTCGCAATCACCAAAAGGATTATACGAAAAGGTTGACAGAAGAAACACAGTAGACAAAAATGATTTCACAGTTGCAAATGCTACGTACTTTTGACCAGCTTTATCTTAGAAGACAACTATTGACGGCAGTATGTAGGGCCAAACATGGTTGCTACTTACTGTCGACGGGCGATAAGGTTGAGGAATCATCCAGATAAAAGCACGTGGTTCTTATTGAAATCTTCTGAAAATTGTCTTTGCAACCCTCCCTACACACATATACACAACATAGTAATGGTTTATAATAGTATATACATATTAATGGTTAATGGCTATCATTAGTTCACTTGGCGAGTTTAATGGTGGTGCAAATTATGCAGTATTAATAAATAATGCTCAATATAAATGATAGAGCTGTTATATATATATACATATATATATGTATATATATATATATATACACATATATATATATGTATATATATATATACACATATATATATATATATATATATATATATATTTTTTTTTTTTTTTCTTTAAGACAAAAACAAAGACCGGTTAATTTAGGATTATAAATTTATTTCCATGCTGTTTTTCAGTTTCTGGTGTAAACCAAAAACACGAAGAAAAATATAACAGGACTTCTTCATATCCAATGGATAAATAAAACAGAAATAAATAAAAAAGTTAAATTACCGTAATTATAACTGACGGATTTTGAAAATAAAATAAATAGGTAAAAAAACGGAAATTCAATAAAACGAGGAGGTAACTCCTTAATCTCTTCCCCCTCCCCCTCCACCACACGTGTCTATTCTGTTTTAAATCAGACCTAACCGATAAAATGAAACGCAGTTTCTTCCAGGCAGCGGCCACATCGATACTGCTATATGGGTGCACTCCATGGACGCTAACAAAACGTTACAAGATCTGCCAGGAGCAATGCATAATAGAGAAGAATGATGAGAGAGATAAAGGGAAATACGAGCTAGCAGAGATATAATGAGTAGAGTGTTCGCCCATAGTCCGGGAGACCGGGCTTCAATCTCAGGTCGAGTCATACCAAAGACTCAAGATGGTACTCTATGCTGATTATCTTAACACTCATCATTATAAGGTAAGGATCAAAGGTAAAGTAGATCAATCCAGGGAATGGAGTAGCGCCCTCCCCTTCACTTCGATGTAGTAGCTATTAAAAAGGGAGCCTTTGGCTAACTCCCGACTAAGGTTGCCAACTTTACTTACATGGATCTTATAGATGGTCCTGTCTGATGAATGGGGAGAGCATTAAGCCCAGGGTCACAGACATTATCATATAGTATGTATATATATTCCTATATATATATATATATAGAGAGAGAGAGGGGAGATAGGTTAGGTGGAGAGAAATTGTGAATCAATACATCGTTTTAAAGAAGATTTCTTTAATCAAGAAAGAGCTTAAATACTTTTTAGAGAACCTGGATAAAGTGTAAAAGAAGCAATCATCTAATATCCTCATGTCGGCTTTAGTAATAAAATGTTTATGTATTAGATAATACGAAAGTCAGATGAAACATACATACAACAAAACTGATCAATAAAACGACAGATAGGCCGGTTTGTTTCATAGAATTAGTGTATTTTTTAATACATGATAGTTTAGTAATGAAGTTTATTTCGGTTGGCTTGGTTTTATCAACTATTGTAGGTGATTTAATGTCAAATCTTTTTTATACATATATATTAAATATACAGGATTTTGTTTGTTTGAGTTTTATGGTATCTCAACCACTTTAGGTTATTTAATGCCAAATCCTCTTCATACTTATACATCAAATACATAGGATTTTGTTTGGTTGGGTTTTAAGGCATATCAACCATTGTAGGTTATTAAATGTCAAATCTTTTTTATACATATGTCTTAGATATATAGGATTTTATTTGTTTGAGTTTGATGGCATCTCAACCACTTTAGGTTATTTAATGCCAAATCCTCTTTATACATATACATCAAATTCATAGGATTTTAGTTGGTTGGGTTTTATGGCATATCAAGCATTGTAGATTATTTAATGCCAAATCCTCCTTATGCATATCAATTAAATATATAGTATCCTATATATCTCATATATATGTATTTAGAGGTTTTGGCATTGTTGGTTATTTCATACCAATTCCTTTTTATACAAATAGTTTAGGATTTAGTTTGGTTTGTTTTTATGGCATATTAACTATTTTAGGTTATTTAAGGCCAAATCGTTTTTATACATATATATTAAATACATAATTTCTACGCACATCTTGTAGTTACCATTTTTAAACGAGCCTGAGGTCCTTTTTGCCCACAGTCTAATGGTTTCATTTATTTCTGTCTAATACAAGTAATTCGACTTACTATTAATCATTTCTTAGCACACAGTTGAATGTCTTAAAGTATTGCTATTCAACACTTATAATTCAATTAAACATCAGTCATTTGAATTTGTGTCAGTTAAATGATCAAACATTCAATCATTTACACACAGTTAAAAAAATAATTCTATTTCAAGCGATTTATTTTAGCATGTCATTTTTTTGCACTCACTTGAATTGTCAAAGTATACAGTTTAAATGTCAAATTGTTCTATTTGACCACATATTGGGAACCCATCAGGTGCTACCACTCCAGCACAGAGTAGATCTGGGAGCAAGAGCAGTGAAGGGGTACTTAGCAATCCACAAAGCTCCAACATTAGTTGAGCCTCACCATCTAATTGTTTAATGCCATATACAAGACACTCGTTGGGGAGTCTTATCCCTCTGTAGAGATCAGTCGGCGTATTCTACAGCCCCAGCCAACTGAGCTGCTAAAAGAAAGGTAACAATTATCTCTCTCTCTCTCTCTCTCTATATATATATATATATATATATATATATATATATACATGTATGTGTGTGTGTGTGTATGTGAAATTATACAACTTGAATTTCAATAAAAGCAATTTAATTTTCTAACCTCTAAACAGTAAGGTTTTGTAAACTTGATAATGATTGATCGTGTGACCTTAGGCACATAATCTATGATGATTACTTCATCTTTATAGGTGCCGTCTTTTAATTCTCAAAATGAAAAGAAAAAAAAAAGAAAATTCTTTACTCTAGGTGTTTCAAGTGGGTCAACGCTTATAAAACATAAATGCCACTCTCTGAACGATTGGGATTATATTCGACGCAAGATAACCAATAAGCACAAACAAAACAGGATAAAACAGGTTTTTCGACGGACTATGATACGCTTGTGGGTGCTCTGTCGTTGGTATCAACATGTTCCTACGCGATACAATACTCTTTTGACATACTGCTATTCTACTGAGATATGCCTTGAGGATTACTGCTAACCATAATATAGCATGATTTTTTTTATCACAGTTCCCTTACCTGGCTCCTGGGCGTTCTCATGGTGTAATGGTTAAAGCGATGGACTGCTGAATTGTAGTGAGCTAGTTCGTACTCCAGTCGAGCCATTACGTTCTCTTTCGTGCAAATACCCTTGGGAAAGGTATGAACACACTATCCTCCCAGTAGTAGGTTAAATAGTACAACTACTGTTCTTCTACGAGAAAGGCTTTGGCATTAAATAACCTACAAAGAGTTGATATGCCATTAAACAAAGAAACCAAACCTTATCTGGATCTGGTTTGCTTTTAATTCAGAGTTTTTTCCATTTCTAAGATTGTACACCTAACCAAACTTACAGAGCCCAGTATAAAGTCTAACCTTTCGACTATTTCACTGATCCTCCTCAGGGTTTCAATAACTAACCTTACCACCTACCCTAACAGAATGAGCTCAACCCATCTATTAAAAAGAACACTTCAAATAGATATAAATAAAATTCATAGCAACAAACAATCTAAAACAGCTCCTGGGGATGACCAGGTAAATGGTCGAAAGCGCTTGGGCTTGTATGGGGTACGTCTTCCACAATCTTAACCCAGACATAAAAAAATAACAAGAGTCAAACATTTTCCCTTGAAGATTTTAAAAAGGAAACAATCTGTATTCTTTAACCGAACATGTTTATATATATATATATATATATATATATATATATATATATATATATATATATATTACGTGTACAGCAACATTTGTACAATAAAATAAGCAGAGACACCATTGGTAATTGTAGTCGGGGAACTTAAGTGAAACAGTAAAACAATGAAGGACCCTTTTCGTCCGGTTCTTTTCAAGTTGGGAACGCCGGAAATTTAACTAAAAAACGGGGTATATATATGTAATATATAAGCAGAATGGCCAGATAGAGGGGGAAAAAACTAAGTAACCCCTGTATTCAGGAGTTCCCCAAATATATTAAGAATGTGATTGTTTAACTGCCTGCACAGAGAGGGGCGATTTATAGAAATATAAATCGCCTCTTGAAATTTAAGATGGGATTTATTTCTTGCCCTGTGCAGGACTGAAAAACAATCATCCTCATTACGAGTTCTGCAATTATTTATAGTGAGCAGATGCTCACCAATATATATATATATATATATATATATATATATATATATATATATATATATATATATGTATATATATATATATATATATATATATATATATTGTGGGGTAAAACTCATTTTAATATTTTAAAATATTTATAATTGATCTTATTTATTTATCGTCATACACTACAATTAGGTCAAAATAATTTCCAAGAGTCTTTATAACTTTGATTAAAATAATCATGATGTATATAAAAAAGGCAAGCACGCAATAAAAGTAAGCATTTCTATGTTCATGCCTTAATAAATACTGTTGAATAAGGAAAATGCACTCTGTCAGATCATGGGCTCCTCAAATTGTTGATGAGTTTGATTTTCTTTGAGTGCCTCATTTTTATGGTTTTGTTCCATAACTAGATTAAGCCTGGTAAATAAGTGGGGTGTCCTCGTGGTGTAATGGTTAAAGCGATGGACTGCGGAATCGTAGTAAGCGAGTTCGTACTCCAGTCGGACTATTACGTTCACTTTCGGGCAAATACCCTTGGGAAAGGGTATGACCCCCCTTATCCTCCCAGATATGGGTTAAATACTATTAAATACAACTGTTCTTCTAGGAGAATGACTTAGACATTAAATAACCTACAAAGGTTGATATGCCATTAAACAAAGAAACCAAACCTAGTGAAAAACTTAGGCACCTCCCTTGGTAACGTTTTGCTCGCTGGATTAGCAGACTGTGCTTTGTGTATTTGTTTCTTACTGGATGCTTCATTCTTCTGACCTTGTGCCACGACTTAGCTGAGATTTGTAAATAACTATTTCATATCATCTGGCACCTGGAGAAGGTCGGAGAACACCCAGACGAAATAGTGCAATAAAAACTATGAAAATAAAGATAATGGTAATTATAGGGTAACATAATGAAAATCGCATCTCTGAAATGTAGACAAATTTTCCGAAGCCATTTGTCAATGGCTAACATCTCTTTTTTTTTCTTAACTGAATATTTTTATGTTTTCACAAATCAATAAATATTTTTTCCAATCAAATTATTTCATCACCCAGGGTCATAAATCTATCTCAATACAGTCGGTTTTCACCCGCAGCTAAAGATTTACTAACATATTTCTGACACGACATCTCTGTTTGCGGTTTTTGCATTTTTTGTTTTTAGATTATCTAAGTGAAAGAGTTTTAGAACGATTGATAGATAAGGCCTCACTCACATAAAACACATTTTAGACCAGACGGAATAATGAAGTTGGTATCAAAGTGAATAAATAACCGACAAAATAGGATTATTACACACACACACACACACACACACACACACACACACACACATATATATATATATATATATATATATATGTAAGGAATAAATAATGATTTTCTTATATAAATGTATAGGAAAACGGTAGAAAAAATTTATTGTTCAAATGTTCCGTTGGTTTTTATCATTCCGTCAAAGTCAATCTATCTTTCTATCTACTGTAATCTTTTCTTAGCTTCCTTTCTCTCCATTCTCTCTCTCTCTCTTTCTCTCTCTACTCCCTCTCTCTCTCTCTCTCTCTCTCTCTCTCACTCACTCTGTATATATATATATATATGTGTATATGTACAAAGGAATATATATCGTATCAGAAAATTTATTCTGATCTGGTTTTGATAATTTTTTGATTAATTTACAAAAAATTGTGTTCTGAGTATCAATAAACAGAGTGGAGTAAAACAGGGGGCGAAAACATTTATAGACTAGTGCTATCTAGTCACAAAGTACGTATGTTTGGGTTTTATGGCATGTCAACCATTTTACATTATTTAATGCCAAATAGATTTTTATTTCAATAAACATTTCTATTTCAAACAATTCAGTTTAGCCTCAGTGGACCCGGGAGCGATAGCAAAGAAGGGATACTCCGAATTTCCCCATTTTTTTGCTAATTTTCCCTGACTCTAATTCTGTCGGCCGGATTCTGTTTTTCTGTAAATTACATTTGGTTGTGTGGTCAATTTTCAATTTCTTGCACAATTTCCAGTGGATTACTTCTCCCTCCCAGTCGTGTCATGTCTTAGACTCCTTCTGCATTAGTTTGCAGCATTCTGTGATAGATGGGCTTTTATCTATCACCACATAACCTACACTTGCAATTCTGTTTTGTATTATTATTATTATTATTATTATTATTATTATTATTATTATTTACACCTACACTTACTGATATTTTATCTCAGATGTCTGTCGGGCACCAAGTTCTTTCTCTGGGACTCTTGTAATTAATCTAGCTGATTTTACAGTGATGTGGTCTGGAGGATTTCAGTTCTTCTTCCTCTGATTTTCAGTAACCCTCGGTTTATTTTCCTGCTATTTCGAGTGTACTGATTACAATTGGTATCACCGTCATATTAATTTTGCTCAGATTCTTCGGCTCACTGGCAAGCTGAAAGCATTTGTCTATCGTTTCGTTTTTTAATTTTCCCTCTCTGGCGCACTGGAAGGGCAACATCTACTTGCTGACTAGTTATTTTCTTACTAATTAACACTCGTTTGGTTTTATGGTTGGGTTTATGCAATCCGTTTGCATATCAAAGTCCAAGAGTATTTTATACGTTTCATTTTCTATAATAGATACTGACCCAGTCGAGTAGCGCTGCAGAATACACTGACTGAATCTCTGCAGAGGGGTAAGCCTCCCACAACAGTTATATAATTACGGAATGATTTTTTTATATCAATCATTTTTCGTTAATTATATTTTATCATTCGGTTTGGTTGGGCTTTGAACTATTCGGCTCATAGTGCACGTGCACACACATTGAGTACAGTGCACGCTCATGCGCAGAGGGTATGACAATCACAAATGTCATAATAAAACTCCCAGATAGAAAATGAGACTGGGGTGTGAATGACGTCATACCCGGAAGCGATGGGCTGAGAATTTGGTGATTTTGAAAAAGACGTTAATTGAGATCCAACTCTGGGCTGGGCCAGTCCAGCTGGGGGCTACGGGATTCACAGCGCGTTTGTTGGGTCAGATAGTACAGTCAGCATAGTAAAAATTCTGTCTCTCTCTCCTCGTGTTGAAAAACTAAAGTCAAGGAGTTAATAAACGTTTCGTACCTGAATAACGGAGAGTCGTCAGTGTTTCGTATTCCCCTGCACCAGAATATTTTACACAACATGTGTCCTGTATTAGACACAAAACAATGTGATAGCTAGGCTTTAGTAATGCTGGGGCTTTGGGGAATGTAGAATACTCCTTCATTGCCATCGCTCCCAGGTTCACTCTTACTCGGACTGGCAGCACCTGATAGGGTCCTAACTATGGGTAAAAAAAAAAGCTAAATTGTGTACTCATGCTTAACTGAATTGTTTAACTTAACTGTTTTTACATTTAATAGCGTGCTTAAACTGCGTACTTATGCTAAACTGAATTGTTTGAAATGGAATTGTTTTGATATTTAACTGTGAGTAAACAAAAAAATATACTTATACTAAACGTAATTGTTCGAAACTCTTTATCAAAATGACTTAATTCGGCGTTAAATGACCCAAAAGGAATGATACACCGTAAAACCAACCAACCAACCAACCAACCTATGACACATATTCGTTTTTGCATATACCGTTTGTCAATATATCAAAATTACAGACCCAGTTGATTATCTACTCCACTCTGTTCTGCTGTTTTTATTGAAAGGCTACATGATCTACACTTCATATTCTTCTGTGTAATATCAATATGTAAGTTGAAGTAGGTGACCTTAGTTGAGGGTGACTTGAAGGCATCTATATTTACCCAACCCCTCCGCTCGGGCAGGATATGACACAAGGTTAATTTTTAAGCGGAGTTTAACAGGTTTGAATTCAGAGTTTTCCTTCACCTTGACTAGTTGCCTCACCAAGGCTGAAGAACCTAGTCTGCCCTACTATTTACCCATAGCTGGAGTAAGAATAATTGGATTCATACCTTTCCCAAGGGTATTAGTGCTATGTGAAATGCAATCAGTCTCGTCGAGGATTTGAACTCGTATCGCCGTGTCCATTTCCTACAACGATAACCATTAAACCACAGGCACCTCCTAGTGACTCGAAGGCATCTTTTAAATTACCACCGAGATATAGGGGAGTGCGCTGCTCCATTCCCTAGATTTCCCCACTTTACCCTTGATCTCTACCATATAATGCTGAGTGTTAAGCAATAGGTATCAAGTACCATTTTTTGAGTCTTTTGTATGACTGGACTTGGGATTGAACCCCGGTCTTTCGGGCCATTAGAAACACTCTGACCCATAAGGGCAATCGACCGGTTTGATATAATTATATAATTAATCCTTGTGGAATTATTTTGCGCTGCTATTAATAGAAATTCAGATTCTCTCCTGAGACTTCCTTTTTTCCAACCATTTCCATGACATCTCATAAGCAATTTTCACTTGAAGGATCCATACAGTGGCTTTTGATATTATGTTATGATACATAATATATGCTCTCCCTTGATGCGAAAGCATGCATTATAAATAATATGTAAATCATAAAACTCATTTTTCATGGTTCAGCGAGAGTAAATATTTCCAGTTGATTCAACTGGTTTCACATGATTCCCATGTCCATGCCTTAACAATGACACTCCTTGATCTTTCCATATGTAGGTGAAAAAAAAACATACTGTGTTCGCTTAACCAACGTCAGAATTAAGTAATTGTTATATCTTTCAATTTCAGAAATTTGTTATATTTGTTTTTATGTTTTTTTTTTATTCCAATAGTTTTGGATATGAAAATCAGACAATAGTAAGTCGTCTGTTCTTCAATTCTATGTCTGTCAGAATCTTTGGGAATATCCGTTTTTTGATCTTAAGTTTACATCCAAAACTTTACGCAATTCTTTTTTCCTTACTTTTTAAAAAATTTCTTATCTGGCTTTTAAAGAAATTAATTTTTCATCCGTCCAATTGATTTGTGATTCGGATATACGTTTTTGCGTATCAAAAACATACAAACCTGAGCATATATATATATATATATATATATATATATATATATATATATATATATATGTGTATATATTGACTTCATTAAATTAATTATATGTATTACTGTATCGTGAGTTGTAAGAGTCGACACACATTTAAGAAAAGAGATATTTGGTTATGGAGAGAAATACAGTTCGGCGTCTGTGTAAGCTACCTTTGTCGTTTGTTGGTCGGAAAGACAGTTAGGCAGACGGACTTACTTCCTACTTAGTGACTGACTATTTAGAGCAAGCAGGGTTTCAGTCACTCTATAAGATGTATATATATATATATATATATATATATAGAGAGAGAGAGAGAGAGAGAGAGATGTACCAGTTCATACCTATACAAACCAATAAATACATACACCAGCAAGACTTTGATTATATGCGTGTTTGTGAGCACACACACACACACATATATATATATATATATATATGTTTCTCATATAACAGATATTTTTGCACATATTTGTGTGATATGTTGTAATATAAGATCCCATATATGTGGTTACACTAATGCATTGTATATGAAATATTTATAATCATTCATAAATATCTCAATAAAACAGATATGGCTGAAGGGGTTGATTTCGGCCGTAAAGTGTCGCTATTACGTTCACTTTCGCACAAATACCTTTGGCAAAGATATGAAGTCCCTTATCCTCCCAGTTATATGCTAAATAGTATCCCTACTGTTCTATGAGGATCGATCTGTCGTTAACAGAGAAACCAGAGCAAACTATATATATATATATGTATATATATGGAGTATATATATATATATATATATATATATATGGAAGTGTTTGTGGTGTAATACTTCTTGACAAAGGAAATTAATACAATGAACAAAATTCAAACCAAGTTGAGACTTACACATTGCACATAGCCATAATAACCTCTGAGAAATGTGTTAATCCAGTTATTCTTCTTCCAGGTATGATCTGGTTTCTTTGTTTAATGGCATATCAACTCTTTTTAGTTTATTTAATGCCGAAGCCATTCTCCTAGAAGGACAGTAGTGGTACTATTTAACCCATAGCTGTGAGGATAAGGGGGTTCATACCTTTCCCAAGGGTATTTATCCGAAAGTGAACGTAATAGCGCGACTGGAGTACGAACTCGCTTACTACGATTCCGCAGTCCAACGCTTTAACCATTACACCACTTCTTTTCTTCGTCAGCTCGAAGCCATTCTCTCTGATTTTGTCAGTCGATGTTCTAAGTACGTAGTCTAGACAAATGATAAAGAGGTACGGAGCCAGCGTGTCCCCTTGTAGTACTCCTGCTACAATGTCGAAGTATTCTGTGTCTCCATCTGGTGATCGTACTTTTACTTTGGTGTTTCTATAGAGAATCGTTATTGCTGCTACGGTTTCTTTAGGTATGTCGTACGCTAGTAGGATTTGTTCCATCTTTTCTCTGTGAATGGAATCGAAAGCCTTGGTAAAGTCAACAAATATTAATGTCGCTTGTAGGTTTTTTGCCCGTACACCTTCAAGGATTCTACGGATGGTTAATATTTGTGAGGTCGTGGATCTATTTCTTCGGAAGCAATTTTGGTTTTTTCTCAGTATGTTGTCGATTTTGGGTTCTATGCGGTTTCGTAGTAGGGCATTGTAGATTTTGGCTGCTATGGATGTAAGTGTTATGCTTCGGTAGTTTTTGGCTAATCCGTGGTCCCCCTTTTTAGGGAAGGGGAGTATGCATCCCTTCATCCATCTGTCTATCGGATTTTGATTGTATACTGCGTTGCAGTGTCGGAGCAGTATGTCGTCGAATTGTCTGGTCTTTCATACTTCCGGGGGAATCTCGTCCAGCCCTGCAGCTTTCCTATTTTTAATTTTTCTGAGAACCGAGTCGAGTTCTTCTTGTGTGAACAGTCCTAGTTTAATGTCTAATTGTTTACTAATTATTCTGGTGATTGGTTCATGTGCTATTTTCGGTGGGTTTCCTAGTAGGTTTTCGAAGTGCTGTTTCCACAGTTTTATTCTTTCTTGTTCGTTTGCTGCTTTCAGTTTTGCTTTGGCTGTGTTCTTTGTTCTAATCACTTCGTTTATTGTTTGCCAGGCTATCCTAGATTGTCTATCTTTCACCGAGTCTCTAATCTTATCTATCTGATTTTGAATGTATTCTGTCTGTTCCTTTATATATAAGCCTATTGATATTGTGTCGTTTTTAGTTTTAAGGCATTTGTGTTTGTTGTTTTTTTTCGATAGTTTTTGGAGGCTGTTTTCACTAGTGCACGTTTTTCTCTCACCGCGAAAGTTTCCCATGGGACTCTATATTTAGTTTTGAGTTTTGTTGGGATGTATTTCGCTGCTGTCTCGAGGTGCGCATTGACGAAATTTTTATATTCGTCGTTTGGTGTACTTTTTTCCGTCTTTTCTTGTAGTGTTTCGAATCTGTTTCTTAATTCTAATACGTATTTATCTCTTATATCTCTGTTGTTCAAAATGGCCCAGTCATAGTGTTTGGTGGTCGCTGTTCGTTTGATATTTTTTCGTAGGCTTAGCCGTATTTTCGCCGTGACTATTCGATGATCGGTGGACACACCCTCGAAAGAGGAGTATGCCTCGCAATTCATTGCACTATTTTTCCATTTCTTGTTTATAAGGACGTAGTCTATCTGAGCTTTAGTATTGTTCGCGTACGTGTATGTCCATAGTTTGCCCTCCTTTTTTGGTAGTTTGTATTGAAGCATGCTAATCTATTTTCTGTCATGAAATCTGTTAGATGTTGCCCATTCCTATTTGACGTGTTGTGGAGGCTGTATTTGTTGTTTCCGTTTTTCCCGATTTGGGCATTCATGTCTCCGCCAATGACTAACATGTTGTGTTTCGGGATGCTACGCTCTAATGAGGATAACTCATCGTAGAAGGTGACTAGTTTAGTTTCTTCACTAACATTGTTAGGGCTGTGGCAGGAGATGATTGTTGCTCTGCGGTTGCCGTTAAAAGTAGCTGCCATCATTCTAGGTTGTATTTTCTCAATGCTATTTAGCGTTTTTAATGCTCTAGGTCCTATAAGCAATCCTACCCCTCCTAGCGCGGCGTTGACAGAGTTTTTCCATGCGGATACAGTGACGAGCGACTATTCATTGCCAGTTTCGTGATATTTGATATCTTCGGTGTGCGTGCATCTGTGTTCTTGTATGCATATTATGTCAATTTTATGTTCTACGGCCGATGATATTAGCTCTGGTAGTTGTCATACTCTATTTAAGGTTTTTATGTTAAATGTCGCTATTTGTAGTGTTTGCTTGTATTTTAGTAGTTTTGGTCGTTTGAGCTCTGTAGCTGATTTTTCGAACACTGAGGCCAGGGCTCCAACCTCAGCAGGACGCGATGCGGTTTGTGTATGTGGTTTGAGTGTGGGTCATGGTTATCTTTCGATGGCTGTTTTATTCTCTTCTATAGAAGCCACTCTTATAGAGGAGCAGCAGTAGTTCCTCGATCGAACTAACGATCCTGAGCGTATAGTCGTCAAACTCACGTCCAGTACCTGTTTAGGTATTGAGTTTGGTCGTCCATGGGTTTATTCAAATACCTTTACGTACATCATGCTGCTTCCCATGTGTACGTAAAAAAAAGGGGGGGTAATTTTGATTTAAGTTTTCTTAAGTTTCAACTTAGTTAAAGTCCAAGATTAAGGTACTTTCGTCAGACTTTTACTGGTACTGAATTTTTTTTTGGGGGGGGTGCTGCAGTATTCGGACATTTTCCTAGGCTTTTTAGTTTTTCTTTTATACTACCGTTGGGAGCCGAGGAGGCTTTAGGAATTATAGAGCTTTTACAAATGACAATTTTTATTTTATTTTAATTATTTTTTCTTTTTTGGTGTGGTAGCATTGGGTGTTTTAGGCTTTTACTTTTTCTTCTAAATTACTGTTAGGCCTCTAAAAATTTTTAACTTTTAGAATAGATTCAAAAACGTTTTGCCGTGTTCGCTGACATTTGGACAGAGTCATATATTCAATTCAAATACAGCATAACATTTTGTAAAATTCAGCATTTTAAATTAATAGGACTTAAAGGCATACTGACCAATATTGAAACATCTGTTGGCACGTGAGCTCAAATCATTCCTCTTCCTTTTAGCGTTTATTTACTAGTGAATTTTAGGTATGTTTGGAGACGGTCTACTGTTCGACACAGTGGTGGGGAGGGATACTAATTTCATCATGTTCTTTCTTTTTCTTTCAGTTTTTTTGGATGGGGGTTGCTGTGGTAGCTTTGGCAGCTTTAGGCTTTTACTTTTTCTTCTAAACTACTGTTAGGCCTCAAACAATTTTAAACTTTTAGAACAGATTCAAAAACGTTTTGCCGTGTTCGCTGACATTTGGACAGAGTCATATTCAATTTGGGTTTATAGTAAGCGTGTCTTTACATTTAAAACGCACAGTTTAAGCATTATTTTACAAACAAAAATACAGCATAACATTTTATAAAATTTTTGTGTTTATATATACACACACATATTTATATATATATATATATATATATATATATTCTCATATGATTATAAAAATTGAGTGCTCTAAGTCAACGGCTATTGATTTATAATTGATTTGGAATTAAGAATACGTCAACACTCATTCGGCAGAGCAAAAATTCATTTTATATATAAACAAAAAGGAAAAAAAATTACTTCTTTGGTCTCAATTTCAAATTTATTTCAGGTTAAAACCTTCATCAGATGTACAATCAAAATATTTTTGTATTATTCAGGTGTTTTCATATTCATAGATTTCTGGATTTGTCACCTTTGATTCATATCTTATTTGAACTGATAATGTCAATCGCAAACTTGTAAAGTTTTTTTTTTAATTCATCATTAATGTTGCCAGGTGATGTCTTCAGTGACTTAAATCAATTTTACTCTTTATTTTTTATTCCTGGGTTGTAAAAAAAGAATGTTTCCTACCGAATTCTCTTAATAAAGTCAACCATTTTATCTGTTAAAGATAAAAAATTAACTGGCCCTCAGATGAAAACACTCAATGAAAAAAAGATTATGATTCTACATCTGATGAAGGTTTTAACCTGAAATAAATTAATAATGAGACCAAGGAAGTTTTGCTTTTTTATAAAAGGATATATATATATACATATATATATATACATATATATATATATATACATATATGCATGCATTAAATAACCTACAAAGGTTGATAGGCCATAAAACCCAAACAACCAACCAACCAACCAACCAACCAACCATCACAGATAAATACAAAACATATATTACTTATAAAAACGTTTGTTTTCTACTAAACCAAAAATATAATTATTACTTGGGGAACATTATAAATCTGAACGAATATTATAAGGTATTATTCATTTGATATGAGATATTTAAATTCAAATTATGAAGCCAAAAATTAAATTACTCTATTTCCTCAGTTAAAATTGCATAAATGTTTAACAGAGTTTTTTTTTTTTTTTTTTGGTTAACTATATATATTCATATTTTTGGTCATATAACTTCAATTCTGTAGAGTTTGGCATTAAATAATGCCTAATAATATTTTATAATGTTCTTAAAGAAATAATTATATTCTGGTACCTTTATTTCAGGTTTCATTGTTAAATGACATATCATGAGCAGCATCTGCATCATCATCATGTTGTGCCACCAGCACGGATATCCCTGACCCTCTCTCACCACTTCTCTCGATCATTCATCGCTTCCAGCAGGTCCTCAAGGCTACGTCCCGTATCTTCACATAGCTCCTGTATGTAGGTTTGAGCTGGTCGTTCTGCTTTTGCACGGCCATATGAGGTGGTCCATAGGAGTACATCACTTATGAGCTCGTTCCTGCTTCTTCAGCAGTGTCCTGCATGTCTGGTTCGTCTAACTTTGATAGTTTTCGTGATGAGAGGCAGGTGGCCGTACAGTTGATGCTTTATGGGATGTTGCCTCCAGGACTTGTTCAAAATTGCTCGCAGCATATCAAATATCGTGGATTTTGTAATGATGAAGAATAACACTAGTGGGACTATTAACTCATAACTGGGGAAATATGGGGAATCGAATAAGTTCGAAAGTGATCGTAAAAGCTGGAATGGAGTTCGAACTCAGATACAACAATGCCAGAGTCCAGCACATAAACAACAACGTTGTTGAGACTCCCCCACGTATCTTCGAAAGAAGGAAAATGCATGAAGAAAAGATGGCGTAAAGAAAAGTTTGTTGGTTGGTTGGTGGTTTGGGTTTTATGACATATGAACCTTGGATGTTACTTAAGGTCAAATCCATTTTTATACAAATAATCAGTTCTATTTTAAACAATTCAGTTTAGCATGAGTACACAGTTTAATTGTCAAAAACATTTCTATTTCAAGCTTTTCAGTTTATTCAAACAGTTCTAATTCTGTTAATTCTGTTTAGTATAAGTACAGATTTTTTTTACACACAGTTAAATGTCAAAATAGATATGTATTAGACAATTCAGTTTAGTGTAAATACAGTTTCTATATCAAAAACAATTCCATTTCAAACAATTCAGTTGAGCATAAGCACGCAGTTTAAATGTATGTACACTTTGTCAAAAACATTTCTATTTGAAGTTTTTCAGTTTCGTCAAAGAGTTGAAATTCAAGAAATTCAGTTTATCATAAGTATGTAGCTAGTTCTATTTAATCCATAGATAGGGTCCTATCAGATGCTACGATTCCGGGCCAGAGTGGATCTGGGAGCCATGGCAATGAAGGGGTACTCTGCATTCCCAAAAGCTCCAGCATCACTGGAACCTCACCATCAGATTGTTTAGTGTCATACCAGGACACTCATTGTAGGGGGTCTTACCCCCTCTGCAGGCACAAGGAAAAGAAACGGAAGAAGAAAGGAAAGACTAATCAAAGACAAAATACTAAAGAAAAAAATGAGAGACTTGAACAAAAGAAAAATACGATAAGAGATCAAGGAATTGTTCTGCTTTTCTCTTTATCCTGAGAGAAAAAGAATGATAGAGAAAAGAAAACAAACTTGAAAACTGATCACCCTCCTAAATACAAATAAAAAAAGAAAAGAACAGAAAAAGAAAACAAAACAAGAAAAAAACAACAACATTATTCCTTACAAAGACTGACATTGACAAGAAAATAAATAATTAAGTAAAAAAATGTAATACCAAAAAAAAAAAAAAAAGATAAAGGTTTGTAACCTAGAACTTTTTTTTTTGCTTCTGTTTTGAAGTGATTGTTTGTCTGTTTCAGAGAAAGATATTTTGTCATTACAATAATATAGCCATCATATTTTACAAAAAAAATCTGAAATCTTCTAATTTCTTTCTTGTAGTCATTTTCCTGTATGCCATCCGTGTTTTTGATGATATATTGAAAAAAATATTTGTAAATATACCATGTAAAGATCTTCTAACGAATTGGGCACTTTGGTATCCGATAGCGTAAAATGTAAACAACCACAAGTTAATGCATATACGTTAAATTCCCTAGCTTGCGTTAGATCTGCTACTGGCTTTGAGATATGTTATCCGGCTGATGTAAATTAGCCGGGTTTCAATCCCAGCTTGAAGCGTCTCGGATATTTAGCCACACGGAAGAGTTGTCATACGAAGAAACATACACACATATATAAAATGCATATTATTTTAAACAACACAAACACACACACACATATATTTATATATATATATATTTATATATATATTTGTATGATAGAAATATGTGGAAAGTTGGATAAATCAAACACTTATCTCAGATTTAGATGTGTAACATTTTGTTCGAGCTTAAAGAAGTTTGTGAAGACGAAATTAAGCCCAAACGAAATGTCACAACATCTAAATCTGAAAATGTCTATTGTTATATATCTTCTGGTTTTTAAATTTAAATTTAAATTTAAATTTAATTAATTATCCATTAGGTCTGAAGAAGTCCTGTATTAATTTTTTTTCTTCATGTTTTTGGTTCACACCAGAAACTGAAAATACGGGATCGAAATAAATCTATAATCATGAATTGACGGGTCTTTGGTTTTTTTCTTATATATATATATATATATATATATATATATATATATATATATATATATATATTAAACATGATGTCTGTAAGTTTGGCTTTGTATTATAAAAATTCTACAAAATATTATGTACGTATATATATATATATATATATATATGTGTGTGTGTGTGTGTGTGTATGATTTCATATATGTGTCTCTGTCTCTGTCTATGTTTGTGTGTGTGTATGTGCGTGTGTGTGTCTCTCTCTCTCTCTATATATATATATATATGTGTGTGTTTGTGTGTGTGTGAGTGTATGTGTGTGTGAGTTCATATATGTGTCTCTGTCCCTGTCACCGTCTATGTGTATGTGTGTCTCTCTCTCTCTCGTTATATATATATATATATATATGTGTGTGTGTATGTGTGTGTGTGTGTGTATGTGTGTGTACATGTGTGCTTCATTAGTTTTCTTGCATTTGTATCCACCTGACATGGTAATACCGAGAGAAAGATTTCTTATCAGAAAAACTACCGTATTAATGAACCTTGGCTGTTCGGCATTGACATTTTTTATAGTCACTGCAAATTCTTCTGAGTAATGGGTTCACACTATACAATGTTGATGACCGAAGACGAAGATATACAAAAACAAACAATCTAATGAAAACATTCCAGTAGTTGTATATCATAAAATCAAGAAAACCGGATCGAAATATAATTTTCTTCAACAAATATTTATAAATGAAGGCCCTCATTATTATATAAGCTCTGTCTACTGACCCTCGGCAAAGGAATAATGTTGTATATTGACCTTCGACCCGGCCAAACATGCCATTCCAAAGTGATGCACCGGAAAGAAGTGACACATTCCGACGGCAGTTATGTGAAGAAATCGCATAGGTGGGCTTGGCGAAATGGGACAAGGTAAAAATCCCATGATACACTCATAGACTGATGCACCGGAAGAGAGTGACCTGTGAACTGCATGACAGTTATTTCTGCTTGATGAAAATCAAACATGCCATTCCAAAGATTGAGTGGGCGATTGAACTATTACATAACTCGGTGTGACAGGAAAACAGTCAGTTGGAGACGAGTTGGAGACAAGTTGTGGTAGGGAAAGCCACCACCCAGCAGAAAGCTGAGCCCCCGAGCCTCCGGTTGAGCAGCTCTGGAGAACGAGAAATACACAACACTGATGGCCATAAGAGTGGGGGTCAATATATTGCAGTTCTGTTCAGTCTCCAGCTCCCTCTCACATGCAAACCTTACAATAAAGTGAAAGATATATTTTTTTAAAGAAGTCTTCGCTCGTCTTTATTCATTGCGTCAGTATGTATTCTGTATGCATATGTATATGTTTTATGTGTTTGTATAGTTTAATCATGGTCATGGCTATACAACAATAAGAGCCTCCTCTAACCAATCCAGCGAATAATAACGAACTGAATCTGATGGTAAGGCTCCATTCCTGTAGTTTGGAGAAGATAGAGAATTCATATTTTGCCAATACTCCCAGGTCTACTCTGTCCCAGGTTGGTAGAATCTTTTAAAATTCCGTCTATGGATCAAACAGAACGGCTAAATCTTTTACTAGAAATTATTATTGTTTTTTTGAAACCATAAATCAGGGTGGAAATGTCAGCGTATATATATACTTTCTCCCCTAAAGTAAGACAAAGATCTTTTACAAGAACAAAAGCTATCAACTAGATTTAGACCATCGCGAACTGCTATATTTCATGCATGAATCTTTTCTTCCTCTTAAGATATTTCTCCTCAGACTAATATTATCTTATTTCTGACAAGAAAAGATTCTGTAACTGCATTATTTCAATAAAATTTTCTTTTAAATTTAAAAAATAAACATTAATTTGTTGAATGGTATCTATTTAGTCATTTACACACTCATCCACTGAATATGTGCGTGGTTTTATATTTGGGTGAATGTGATTATCAATCAATATATTTATTAGATAAGAAAACTTCATAAATGAAATAACAAATATTCAATAGCAATACTTGAAACCATTTAACTACGTGCAAAGAAATAAATACAGAACAGAATTACATGTGTTACATAGTAATACTTAAAAAGATTTAATTGGGTGTGTTACCGGGACATATCCTACCATACCCCAAAGATGGACTCGTCCAACCTAAACATATTCGCCGAGTTTAGCTCGCTCGGAGAACAAAACTTCTTGTTTCTTACGAGACATTTGACAAGCCGAGAACGGCTAGTACTTCTTGTATGAGTTCCTTTTTTCTGCTAATACAATAACGTTCACCTATCACCCGTTGTTTGAGTTGTTCTTCCACAGGTCTTATCTGAAGACCACTACAGGCTGCAAACAAATGAGCGCTAAAATTCGTTTAAATATAATGTTACCTGCAAACTCCTCCCCACACACACCTTGCTATATTCATGAAAAAAAGATTTCTGAATAACTTCTCGGAAATAGATTTTTCATCCTTCTCTACTTCCTTCATTCACTTATTCGTCCTTCCTTCCATCGGTACTACCTTGCACCTTCTTATCTACGTTCCCCTTTTAATTAAATTTTTTCCACTCTTTTTCTCTTTCTTCCTTTGTCCTAAGTTAATTTTTCTTTCCTTTTTTAATAACTAATTTTTTCTACATTCGTCTTTTTTCGTTTCTTCCTTCTTTCACTAATTAAACCATCCTTCCTGACTGACATACACCTTTCTACTTTTCCGCCTTCTTTTTTGATTAATTCTTCCTTTCTTCTTTTCTTCCTTCTTTCATTCTTTTCTTCTTTACTTTCTTACTCGTTTCTACCTATCTTCCTTCTTTTATGAATCATAATTTCGTTTATTCTTTCATTTCTTCATCCTTCCTTCTTTCCTTAATTAATCCTTCCTTTATTCATTTTTAATCATTGCTACCTATTTTCCTTTCTTCCTTCTTTTATCAATCCTTCCTTCCTTCCTTCCTTACTCGTTTCTACCTACCTGTCTTCCTTCCTTCCTTCCTTCCTTCATTCTTTCTTTCTTTACTTTCTTACCTTTTTCTACCAATCTTCTTTCCTTTTTCTTTAATTTAATTAAATATACCAGAATTAGATAAGATGATGTAGACTCGGTTATCAGAGTTCGAATCTTGACTTCAGCTGCTTGTGTTTCTTGTGTTTTCCTACACAACAATACCGTTGAAAAAAGCCTGAATCCATTTTTCTTCTACCAGCCACGAGTAAATTAAAAGAACAGATAGGGATTTATATTGCATTGTTTACAATTCGAAGCCGATATATAATACTGCTGAACGTTGTATATACTAAATTTGGTTCTGTATTATAAAAAACAATTACCAAAGCAGCCACTACGGGTAGATCTTCCAACACTGTTGAATTGATGAGCTAAAAGATACGGCAAATCATTAAACATGAACATCACCTCGGCTGGAGATTGTGAGGCTGGTGTTTTGTTATAAGGTGTATCCAGTATACTTGAAAAAATTGTTGGAGGGCTCTTTCAGTTGGTCGACCCTAGTATTTTTCGAAAGTTCTCTTCAAAGGTTCCACAAATCTTTCAGTCTGCCCGTTAGTCCTTGGATGGTACTGAGGGATTGTGATGCGTTCAATCTAGTATGTTTCACAGAAGACTATAAGCTCTCCTGGCGTAAACTGTCTTCCATTATCGGACACTAAGATGTCCACTATTCTGAATCTGGTGAACAGTTCATGTAGAAACTTTATCATAATTCATGTAATGGGCTTTTTTTTATCTGTGACACTAGAACACACCGGCTACATCTCTGCAGAGGGGTAATCCCCCACCAATGAGTGTCCAGTTTATGAAACTAAACAATCTGATAGTGAGGTTCCAGTAATGCCGGAGCTTTGGGGAACGCGGAGTACTCCTTTATTGCCGTTGCTCCCTGATCCAATCTGATCTGGAGTGGTAACCCATAGAAGGGTCCTATCTATAGGTCACATAGAACTGTTTG
>CAUZXS010000904.1:110000-117500 GCA_963585895.1 Sepioteuthis lessoniana
TCACAACACAGCACGACACACAACAAAACTGGCACACACAACAACACAAAACACATTACAACACACGTAAACAAATTCAACAACGCAACGCAACGCAATGCAACACACACACACACTCGAACACACACATACTGACAACACAACACAACACTACACACATTCACAACACAGTACAAAGCATAATTCAACACACAACAAAACAGACACACGCACAACACAACACATTTTCACAACAGCGCAACACATACACACACATACACATACTCATTGACAACACAACCAAACACGCACAAACACACATTCACAATACAGCAAAACGTAATACACCACACAACACACCACAAAACACAACACTACGCACAGTCACTACTTCAACAACGCAACACACACACACACACATACACACACACTGAAAACACAACACACCACAACACACACACACACACACACACACACACACACACACACACACACACATTCAAAACACAGCACAACACAACACACAACACAGCACCACACAAAGAACAACAGACACACACAACACAGCACACGCGGTCACAACAGCACAACACATACACATACCCACTCACAACATAACACAATACATACAGACACACACACAATCCAACCACACAACACAACAAACAACACAAAACACACACACACTCAATAACTCAACAGACATACACTCACTGACAACATGACACAACAGGCACAGAAAAACACACACACACAGCCATTGACAAAACACGACAACATTCAACACAACACTCACACAACAAAACACACACGCACATTCAACGACAAAACTCACATACACACACTGACAACAAATCACACACACACATACACTCCTACCACACAACACAACACCCAGTACAAAACACATACACAATCAACAACGCAACACGCATACACTCACAAACAACATAAGATAACACACAACACACAGACACAAAAACTCCAGCTACACAAAACAACTCACAACACACACACACACATACACTCCTACCACACAACACAACACCCAGTACAAAACACATACACAATCAACAACGCAACACGCATACACTCACAAACAACATAAGATAACACACAACACACAGACACAAAAACTCCAGCTACACAAAACAACTCACAACACACACACACACACAAACAACACAACTCACACACACACTAACAATTTAACACAACACACACTCACTCACAACACAACACAACTCACACACACATTCATAACACAACATACACAATTATACTCACAACATAAACTCTCACACACTCACTAACTATACAAGACACATACTCACAACACAGCACAAACACTTATACTCTCAACACAATACTCACAAAACGCAACACAACACACATATACCCATAACACAAGACTCACACACCCACCCACAACGCAACACAACACATATACTCACACACAAGACTCACACACACAACGCAACACATGACATACATACTCACAACACTCACACACACACGCACACACTCACAACCCACCCACACATTGATACACACACATGTATATACAGTGTAACACGGAAATAAAAAAAAATACACAGACATCAATAAAGTTTACTTTTTCAAACATTAATCAGAAAATATGAGTGCGTTAAAAAACACGGAATATAGATGTGTTCCTGTTGGTTGCATTCGCTTATGGGATTATTCTATGACGGTAATAAACGCAAATGACGGATTCTGCCGAATATTTCGTATGAGACATATATATCAATCGAAAATTTGAATGCGTCCAATAAGGAAAAAACATCGCTTGGTTTTCTATTAGACCATTTTAAATGCGTTGCTCTAATTTAAATCTTGCTATGATATGCATTTTTTAAAGCTACATTCACACACACATTCAAACACACACAAACACATATACACTTCTCTTATCAGCTATGGGTAAATAATGGGTCTGATTGGTTCTTTAAGCTTGATTATGCAAGAAGAGAAGGAAAAGACTTAAAATCTTAAAAATACTGATTCTGTATCGCATATTGTCCAGGAAGGATTTGTGAAACTACACCAAAACACCACCATACAAACAAATGCACATAAAAATCCATTCGTACAAACATGAAAAAATTATTAATCTCTCTCTCTCTCTCTCTCTCTCTTTATATACATATTTGAACTTGGGTCCATTTCCTACGATTTTCACTATGATTGGTATTGAGTAGTTCTTTTGTAAATAGTGCAAGCTATATATATATAAATATATATAGCTTCCTACCTTTACAAAAAGTACTCAATAGCAATCATAGATGGTATATCAAGCACCGTTTACCCCCGCCCCAGAATAATCATGTTTATCATCTGAAGATAATATTCTTAACTGTAGTTAAGCGTTTTTCCTGTTACATAGTATTTATATATATGTATATATGAGATGTGTTCAACGGGAGAAAAGTAAATGTTATGAAATGAAGAGGTCCCCAAATGTTTTCGAATATAGTATTTCTTCTTCTTCTTCTTGATTAAGTATCAATTTCTATCTCTTTATCTTTTTGCAGTGTATCTTCTTCTTCTTCTTCTTCTTCTTCTTCTTCTTCTTCTTCTTCTTCTTCTTCTATTATTTGACTTATTTGAGAGTTCAGCAAGTCACCTCAAGTCTCCGGGAGGGCACCTCGGGTGGTGTAATGGTTAGCAAGGTAGAATAGCAAACCTACACGAGTGAGTTCGATTCTCATTGGGTGCCCAATTCATGCGGCCTTGTGCTACATCTAAGCAAAAAGCTTAATAAATTACCACCTCAAGTCTCCGGGACTATTCTTAGTATTTTGACCGATCTCAACAATAATGTTGATTGGGTGGTCACCTCTTGTCCTCTTATTTCCAAGTCCTCCAGTCCCTTTATCAATCCTTTGTTGACTGTACTGAGTGCCCTAATTACAACTGGTATTGCTGCCATTTTCATATTCCATAGTTTTTTCTGTTCTCTAGCAAGTTCTACTTACTAATCTCTCTTTTTATTTTCCTTCAGTTTTATCCTGTGGTCAGCTGAAATTCCATTATTAGGCACCATCCTTATTATTATTTACTCCTTGACAGTTTTTCTCGTCAGCTTTATTAGCTGATGGTCTTTCACTGGAGTTTGAGTGACAGCAAGTCTTCTCAAGTGTCCCGGGCTCTTCTCAGTATTCCTGCTGATTTCCATAATGCAGTAGTTTGGATGACCTGCACTTGTCCTCTTATTTTCAAGTCTTCCAGTCCTTCAGTCCTTTTATTAATCCTTTGGTGACTGTATCAAGAGCACCGATTACATTTGGTATAATCGTCACTTTCATGCTCCACAGTTTTTTTTCAATTCTCAAGCAAGGTCCTGGTTTTTGTTCCTCTTTTCACTTTCTTTTAATTTTACTCTGTGGTCCACTGGGACATATACGTGGAGCATTCAATAAGTTTCAAGACTTTTTTTGTACAAGCATTTAAAATTGATGTAAACTCTTGAAAATTCAGTATGTACTTGCTATACATCTTATGATATGACAGCAGGAATTTGAATACACCCTACTAAAGCCTGATTGTCACAGCTGGTGAATTTCAAAAATGCAGTCTGGACATAAAGACACTTTAGAAGAACGATATGCAATAAAATTTTGTTTTAAACTTGGAAAATGCCACAGAAACGTATGGAAAGCTTCAGACTGCTTTTGTAGAATCTTGCATGAATCGAGCATCAGTTTTTGAGTGGCATAAGAGATTCAAGGAAGCCAGGGAGTCTGTGAGGGAGGATCAGAGGTGTGGGAGGAGTAAGGAAGTCAATACACCAGAGTTGATTGGCCAATGGGTTAGGGTTAGACTTAGGGTTACTATGTTGAGGTTTTAAGGGAGTTCAGGAGGAGATTCCGTCGGAAGAGGCCAGCACTCATCAAATCGGGTTAGTGGCATTTCCACCAGGACAATACACCAGTCCACAACTCCATCTTTGTCACAAACTATTTGACGAAGATGGGCATTAGGACAGTTCCTCAGCCTCCCCATAGTTCAAAGCTTGCTCCCAGTGACTTTTAGTTATTCCCTAAGCTCAGAAGCTGTCGTTATGAGACAATTGAGGAGATGAAAGACGAAAAATTACTCATGTTTTTAATAATATTATCTATTTCAGTAGACCCTATATTTTAAAATGTTAGATCTGTGTCTTCAGACAAAGAAATTAAGCTCCATATTGATGTTTGGATTACATGGATATTGTAGAAAGAAAAAAATCCGCAAATTGAATCGTTCCCACCGTCAGCTGACTTGGTGTTGGATTATATATATATCATCATCATCATCATCATGTCGCGCCGTCTGCGCGGATATCCCTGACCGTCTCTCGCCATTTCTCCCTATCACTCACCGCCTCCGGCAGGTCTTCAGGATTACAACCCGTGTCCTCACATAGCTGCTGTATGTAAGTTCGTGCTGGTCGTCCCACACTTGCACATCCATGAGTGGGGGTCCACAGGAGTACATCGCTTATGAGCTCGTCCTTGCTTCTCCAGCAGTGTCCCGCGTGTCTGGTTCGTCGAACTTGTATAGTTTTTGTGATGGGGGGCAAGTGTCCGTATAGTTGGAGTCTCGTGGGGTGTTGTCGCCAGGACTTGTTTAATACTGCTCTCAACATTCTTGTGTAATTTCCGTCCAGCCTCCTCTCCAGCCGCTTCGTAAGCGTCCATGTGGTGCATCCATATAGCAGTATCGACACAACCGCTGCCTGGAAGAAACTGCGTTTCATTTTATCTGTTAGGTCCGACTTCCATATGATCGAGAGCCTATCGATAGCTGTCCATGCCTTCGTCAGTCGTGTGTCGATGTCCTTCTCGGTTGATGAGACGCTGCTTCCTAGGTAGGTGAATTTGTCGACTAGTTTCAGAGAGGCTCCGTCTAGTGTGGCAATGTTGCCTGTTTGGTTGTAACACATATATTCGGTTTTGTTTGCATTGACATGTAGGCCAATGCCAGCTGCAGCTCGTTCCAGACTATGTAGTAGTGTCTCTGCTTGATTAGGCGTATTCGCTAGTAACGCCAAGTCATCAGCGTAGTCGGCGTCCGTGATTGTTTTTGCGGGGTACCTTTTGCTTCTTCTCTTAGTCAGCTCAAAGCCATTTTCTCTGATTTTGTCGATCGAAGTCCTAAGCACATAGTCTAGACAGATGATAAAGAGGTACGGGGCTAGTGTGTCTCCTTGTAGTACTCCTGCAACAATGTCGAAGTATTCCGTGTCTCCATCTGGTGAACGTACTTTTACTTTGGTGTTTCTGTAGAGAACGGCTGCCATTCACGTAAAGCAAAGCTTTTCGTATGAATTGAGCACTCTGGTAACCGTTTAAGGCATAATGTAAACACGCGAAAGCTACTATATGATGCCTCATAATTCACGAGTTTGACGTATGTCGACTGAAGGCTGAGCTGTATGATACTAAATCTAACGTAAAGTTTGGTCGGTTTCGATCCCAGCTTGAAGCGTCCTGCGTGTCTAACCATACTGATCAGTTGTGATGCGACGATACAGTATGTCTGTTGGTTGGTTGCTTCTTTGGGTTTTTATGGTAAATCAATCTTTGTAGAGTATTTAACGTCAAATCCATTTTTATGAAAATACTTCTTTTTCAAACAATTCAGTTTAGCAGAAGTACGCAGTTTAAATGTAAGCACAGTTTAATTGTGAAAAACAATTCTACTTCAAGCTATTCATTTTAGTCAAGGAATTGTAATTCAGCTAATTCAGTTTAGTATAAGTACAGATTTTGTTTACAGACAGTTAAATGTCAAAACAGTTATATATTAAACAATTCAGTTTAGTGGAAGTACAGTTTCAATATCAAAAAACAGTTCCATTTCAAATGATTCAGTTTATCATAAGCACGCAGTTTAAATGTAAGTATGGTTTAATTTTCAAAAACATTTCTATTTCAAACTATTCAGTTTAGAGAAACAGATCAGTTTAGCATGAGTATGTCGTTAGTTCTATTTATAGGGCCCTGTCAGGTGCTAGCACGCTGGGCCAGAGTGCACCTGAGAGTAATGGCAATGAAGCGGGGCTCCGCATTCCCCAAAGCACCAGCATCACTGGAATCTCACCATCAGATTGTTCAGTGTCATATCCAGGACACTCATTGGGGTGTTTTACCCCTCTGCAGAGGTGCAGTCAGTGTATTCTACAGCCACAGCCAATTGGGCAACAGTCTGTCTGTGGATGACAATATATATATATATATATATATATAGGAAGAAAAACTCAACAGAGTATAATTTTGCTATTATAAATTTATTTCAGCTGGCTAATATCAAGTATCCTGCCCGTTAGATAGTATAGTAGTAACAAAATGGATAGTGAAAGACACAGACATTATTTAGAAAAAATAAGAAAAATTGATAAATTCTCAATTTGAATAATACGAAATTGATCGTTTTTGGACATTCATTATATATATATATATATATATATATATATATATATATATATGTGTGTGTGTGTGTGTGTGTGTGTGTGCGTGTGTTAAATAAAATCACCTATGAAGGATTAAAACATATTTTGTGTAACCATTACCTGCAATATATATATATATGTGTGTGTGTGTGTGTGTGTGTGTGTGTGTGTTAAATAAAATCCCCTATGAGTGATTAAAACTGATTTTGTGTGTCCATTACACCACGAATACCTGCAATATATATACCTATATATATATATATATATATATATATATATATATGTGTGTGTGTGTGTGTGTGTGTGTGTTGAGGATTTGATTCAATACTATTCTACCTTTGATTTTATCTTATTTTACAAGCGACACACATATACACGCATATGTGTATGTATCGGTATGTTTTTTAGTCCTTTAAAAATGTTTGTTTTGGTGTGCTGCTCTTTGGAGCAGTTCATATGCATATGAACTTTACTAATAATCTGTAAATTTCATTAGAATCTTAATTAAGATTCGTTTTCTCCTATCCGCAGGGAATAGTAACCGCTTTAATTTTCACAATCTTGAATTACAATTCACGCTTAATGATTCATTGATAGTGGGTAGAAAATGTCGAACTGCTTCCATCTTTTTTTCCCTGTAGAATTTTATTAAACAAAGGCAACATAATTAAAATTGAAACTGCCCACAACACGACGTTGATGAATTCTGCGATCATATTCATAAAGAAAGACTAGAGATTTTGGGGCACTTGCTGCCACTTTAATTCCAGAGATAATGTACATGCATTTATCATTATAAACATTATTATTTACTCTTTTTCAAGTTTTGCACACCATCGTTAGCCAAAGGTTTCTTGCTGGATTTTGAGTGACACTGTCACTTCAAGTCTCCAGGACTCTTCTCAGTATTGTGGCCGTTCTTAATAATGCTGTAGTTTTGATGGTCTCCCCATGTCCTCTTATTCCTAAGTCCTCCAATCTTTGTACCAATCCTTACACCAATCCTTTGGTGACTGTGCCAAGAGCACTTAGTACAATTGGTATCTATGTCACTTTCATATTCC
>CAUZXS010000904.1:122500-138528 GCA_963585895.1 Sepioteuthis lessoniana
ATACCATTTTTAATTTGTAAATATTTATTGTGCTCAATGCACGAAAACGTTGAGCAATATTACGATATATTTTTAGTAAAAATAAGAAAATAATAATCGAATAGGATACAAGCCACTACTTATTTTTTCACTTTGTTGATTCTTGCATTCAACAGGAGTTTAATACTAGCTTACATGGGTATTTACAACCTGAATCTCAGTTATATATATATATATATATATATATATATAAAATTAACTTAAATCGCGAGTCGGAAACCTCCTGCTAAAGTTTCACCTTAACGGATCATCAGGAAGTCTAAAACCGAGGTCGGTTTTAGACTTCCTGATGATCCGTTAAGGTGAAACTTTAGTAGGAGATTTCCGACTCGCGATTTAAGTTAATTTTATAATTGGCCCCACTTGTGTTGAGCACTCTTCTAATTTGTAGCATTGCAGTGTTTACGGAGGGTTTTAGTTTTCTTTTGACCAACTGACAGCATATCTCTTGATTTTTTTCAAGTGGTGTGACGGGGTTGGCCTTTTCTTTCTTTTTTCCTATAATATTTTTTTCTTTTTTTCCCCGTGCGGTGATAGAAGATAGTTTATCTCTTGTTCCTGGCGTTTTTTTTTTCTTTTTTTCTGGTAACCGTGAATGCTGGCAGATATTAGATTAGGAAATATATATATATATATATATATATATATAAGTTGATGAAAATTTCGCAAGAATATACTCTTAGAAACTGAAATAAAGGGTATTTGAGGTGTATTATCTAACTTCATAAGTTGAAATATATTAAAAAGGAATTTTCTTAGCTTTCTTTTATTTAGAGATTATTCAATATTTAGAATGGTAAGTGATTTTTGCGATGGATTCTATTCTACCGATAGCAAATACTATGAAAAATTATTTACTTCTAACACGTTCGTATTGGTTTGGTGATGATGACGTCATTTCTCATTAAACTTGTCAGGATCAATGGAGATTAAAGCTTCTTTTCAGGAAAGGCATAGAAAATCATATGACATGGCGAGCGAACAGTCCGGATGAAAATCCAAACGAACATTGATTTTGGAAATTTAAAAGAAATGTCCATGAGAAAACTCCATTCAACACATTTCTCTAACTTGGTATTTAGAAATATGGAACCTCTTCGATGAAGAATATTGTTTTAAATTAACAAAAGCTGTGTCTGAATGGACTTCGATTGTGATAGATTCTCCGATTGGAGAAAATAAGATCTAATTCCAAATCGTAATCAATGAATTTAGTAATTTTTCGTCAATGTTGGATTATTCCATAATATTTTCCATTATACGGCCTTTAATTTAGATTATAAGCCATTTCCATAATAAGCTATTTCTGTTATAATCTATTCTCATTATTTTTTCCTAGGTAACACACACACACACACACACACACACACACACACACACACACACACACACACACACACACGCGCGCACACACACACACACACACACACGCACACACACACACACACACACACGCGCACATATATATATATATATATATATATAGAATACTTAGTCCAGTTAAACCGGAGTTAGGAGTAATTCCATCAGGACAAGAATTCTTCTATCCCCTCCCACTCTTATGTGTCTACTCTATTTTTTTTTATCTAATTGATCTGATGAAGTCCTATTAATTTTTTTTCGTGTTTTTGAAAATTTAAAAAATGCGTAACAGGATGGAAATAAATTTATAATCCTTTGTGATTGGTTTCGTTGTTTTTTCTTAAAGAAAAAAAAAATATATATATATATATATATATATATATATATTGATAATATAGGTTGCTATTCTCATAAATAAACAGAACTCAATATTAGTGATAGAGCATATATATCTGTTAGAATAGCATAGACATAGATTTAACGGAAATTGTCTTCACAATCTTTATGTATATATATATATATAGGAAGATCTTGTGGTTGGAATAGAATTTAGATATTGTTTTTAAAACCGTTTGCAAAATAAAATGTTTTAAAAGCGATTAAAATATTTCAAAATCCTACAAAAGAGTCCCTTTGTTTTGGTCATTTCTCCTCAGATAATTATGTTAGTGACAATAGAGTTTATATAGCCGGAAGTAAACAAAGGGAGGTAAACTTTGAAAAGCCTGGTGTTAGGGAAGAAAACTGATAAAAACAAGCGGGAGGAAGGGCATTTCATAGCATATATATATATATATATACGGGATTGAATGGCCCCGCAATGAAACGGATTTGGATGAACAGTCGGCATACATGTTAACACAGTAGTGGGAGGATAAAGGGATTCGAACATTTCCTAATGGTATTAATCAGAAAGTGAACGTATTGGTTTTTGGTTGGTTGGTTGGTTTGGATTTTAAGACATATCAACGTTTGTAGATTACGACGAACCAGACACGCAGGACACTGCTGGAGAAGCAAGGACGAGCTCATAAGCGATGTACTCCTGTGGACCCCCACACATGGATGTGCAAGAGTGGGACGACCAGCACGAACTTACATACAGCAGCTATGTGAGGACACGGGATGTAACCCTGAAGACCTGCCGGAGGCGATGAATGATAGGGAGAAATGGCGAGAGACGGTCAGGGATATCCGCGCAGGCGGCGCGACATGATGATGATGATGATGACATTTTCATACAAATAATCAGTTCTATTTCAAGCTATTTAGTTTAATCAAGCAGTTCTGAATTCAGTTGGTAGAAGAACAGATTTTGTTTACACATAGTTGAATGTCAAAACAATTCTATATTAAACAATTCTATATTAAACAATTCAGTACACTTTCAATATCGAAAACAGTTCCATTTCAAGCAATTCAGTTTAGTATAAGCTCCCAGTTTTAATGTAAGTCCAGTTTAATTGTCAAAGACATTTCTTTTTCCAGCTATTCAGTTTAGTCAAACAGTTCAATTTCAAACAATTCAGTTTTGAGGTCTAGTTCTATTTTAGCCATATCAGGTGCTACCATTCCGGGCCAGAGGGGACGCGTGAGCAATGGCAACGAAGGCGTACTCCGCATTCCCCAAAGCTCCAGCATCACTTGAACTTCACCATCAGATTGTTTAGTGTCATATTCGGGGCACTCATTGGTGGGAGGGGGTCTTACCACTCTGCAGAGAAGCAGTTGGTGTATTCTACACCCCCAGCTAACTCGTCAAAGAAAGTGAACGTTACTCTGATGCCGCAGTCCAACACATTAATAATTATTCCCCGAGGATTAACCCGAGCCATTATTTCTGTTTTTAATAAATTGTAATCAATTACCTTAGTTTTTTTTTCACAATTAACTATGTATTTCAAATATGCATAAAATAAATCTTATTAATGAGGATATGGGACTTTATGGTAGATTTTAAATAAGATTTCTGAGTCATTGCAAAAGAAATTAATTACTGCTGAATTATGTTATTTAAAAGGTTTGTAAATATTTCATGCTAATAATTATAGAATCATAATTCAATATTGTACAGTTTATATACTGAAGTAAATTTTTGAATATAAAGTATTTTTAGGCTGGCATTTTGAAATTTATTTGAGCAAATGCCACAGGCACTATACAAAAAATAATATCGACCCGAAATAATAATAGCCACTCGTGACAAAACTATATAGCAGAAATCTTATAAATGGGATAAATATCTGGGCTGTTCCCATAGTAAGATATTTGGGACCATTTTTAAAGTGGGCCACAGAAGAACTTTAACAAATTGAATGTACAAGAAAATTAATGACCATGTAAAAGGCATTGCATTGCAGAGATAATTTTGATAGACTATAAGTGTCAAGAAAAGAAGGAGGAAGTGGACATGTCAGCATTGAAGACAGCGTTGACGCATCAATGCAACCAATTAAAGACTATATAGAACAATGTAAAGGAAGACTGACCACAGCCACCAGAAACAATAAAGACATCAGGAGGACCAGCAGAACGACAATAACTAGAAAATAAAAATGGGTAGAAAATCAACTCTATGGACGTTTTAATCGATTAAACAGCAATATCTCTTACGAGAAAACGTGGACATGGCTAAGAAAAGGAAACCTTAAGAGAGTAACGGAATTTCTTTTAATAGCAGCACAAAACAACGCAATTAGAACCAGCCGTATCCAATCAAGAATAGATAAGACGCAACAAAACAGCAAATGTATGTTATGTAGTAATAGGGACGAAACGATCAATCACATAATAAGCGAATGCAGCAAACTAGCAAAGAAGGAATATAAGACTTGAATTTACTGGGTATGCAATTTACTGGGAATTTTGCAAGAAATTTAAATGGTATATGCAAAACCCAGCAACTGTCCTGGAGAAAGAGACACACAAACTCGTATGGGATTTTGACTTGCAAACGGATCACCTAATCTCGACTTGACAACCAGACCTTGTAATAATCAACAAAAAAGAGAGAACTTGCAGAATTTAAGAAAGGGACTGGAGGACTTGGAAATAAGTGGACGAGTGGAAACCATGCAAACTACTACATTATTGAGAATTGCCAGAATCCTGAGAAGAGTCCTGGAGACTTGAGGGTATTTTTTGTCACTCAAACCCCAGTGAAAAACCATCAGCTAACTCTGATGTGAAAAACTCTCAAGGAGTAAATAATAATAATAATAATAATAATAATAATAATAATGAAACTACAAAACATTTTTCTTTTATGCGCAGAAACTATACGAAATCCATCAAGGTTCGTGTAACAGAATCCCTCTCTCTCTCTCCCCCGCTCATACACATACACTCATACACAATGAATTCTCATAAAAACACACCTGAATAATTGTTTACAAGGTTAAACACACGCATACATAGATACCTATGCATACACATATACATTCATGTACACAGATGCATAAACACATGCATGCATGCACACATCCATACATATGCACAGATACATATATGCACATTTATTCATGCATACATACATTAGTAGGTTGTAGTTTGTAACGCACATATCAGACGACTAATGAGTTCAACCAGTTGGATGTACCCGCTATGGTTGATAGTATTCCGGTAGTTAGTGCGTTGACACATTGTACATTGGTTTACTCCGTATATGATTTGAAAGCCACTCAATTGAATGTGCAACTTTGTCTGATTCAGGGACATATGTTTTATAATTTCGAACTGGGCCATAACACCGCTGAAGCAATCAAAATCCTTTGTGTGAAAGTGAAAGTGGATTGATCACACATTGGCATAATGGTTAGAGTGTTCGCCAATGGCCTGGGAGACCTGGGTTCAATCCCACGTCAAGTCATACCAAAGACTCAAAAAATGGTACTTGATGATACCTTGCTTAACACTCAGCATTATAAGGTAAGGATCAAGGGTAAAGTGGAGAAATCCAGGGAAAGGAGTAGCGCCCTCCCCTACGCCTCGGTGTAGTAGCTATCGAAAAGGAGCCTTCGGGTCACCCTCGACTACGGTCGGCAACTTTACTTACTTTACTTACTGATAGATGAAAAAATGTCTCTCAGGTTTCAAGATTTTCGACAGTCAATCGAGGCCAAGTAGATCGAAAACCAAAGATCCCATGCCCTACATGGAGTCAAATCCAACGAGTTGTGCTCGAAGAGTATTTAGTGAACTTAGTATGTGTGTGTCAACTTTACGCCCTCAACGAAACCATCCAGAACTACTGAATTATGCCTTAGATTACCAAAATATTGCAAAAATTTTGTATCATCCAAGTAGTCGACATTTTACTGTTCCTTGTTTTCTGGTAATAAATATAGAATTTAAATTTTAACTAAATCTGAAGAATTGAATTAAGTCAATCGAAAAGACCATGCTTCTTATAGTCCTAGCGGACATCCCTACATACGATATATGGCGTCCACAATAGCAACTAATTATTACACAGTGCTAATCAAACTCGATAGCATCTGATTTTAATGCTATTAGCATCAGCTCTGCGTCCAGAATTTCACGCGGCTCGTAGCGTAACCGATAGCAGCGCCATCTGTGAATTGAATCTCTAAACGTAATCAAACTAATGCCCCTGGCTGTTGTGGCTTTGTGAATGATTTGATTTCTTCGACGCTTAACCGACACATTGTATTTATGATTTACCGCTCAATAAATTGAATATCGATTCTACAATTGTTACTGACTTGGTAATCACAAAAATAAAACAAACAAGAAAAAAAGATTGATAGTAAATTTTTAAAAACTACAAAGAAGTACACAATACAAATTAACATAAAAACAAAAAGCTATAACAATAGCGGTTTAATTCCATTATACAGTTTTAATAAACAAATCAAGAGAGCGAAAGATTTTATAAAGGCAGTCGCTTAAATGTATGACAAAAACTATGGTTTGCACTTCTCCTAATGTATGAACTAGTATCTTTATTTTGGTTGTTTTTAACCATGCATATTGACTTATTATTTATTTTGGAAATTTCTTGAATGCATTAAGATGTTTTCTGTTGCATATCATTGATTAATGGATTGTAACGTCATGTCAAATCAGATTGGGCTACTTTATGCCTGTAGGTTAGGAAATTGCGTTCATAATACATTTATATAAATATTTCTGAGTAGATGTTTCAAAAAGGTATTTTACGCTGTTATATGAGTTGTATAGTTTCAAGTATTTCTATCCAATACAAATATTTATAAAGTTTCAAGTACTTATTTCTTTTAATATCAATTATTTGTTTGCACAGAGTTATATGGTTTCAAGTAGCAAATAATAGCCCTTCGTAAGCAATTATGGCTCCAAGTAACTATTCTTTATACAAATATTCTTTATACAAATATACTTATACAATTAATCTCTTGTTATATGATATCAAGTATTCCAATGTAATATAGGGTACGGAAGCAAGATTATGAATATTCTAGTATAATAGTAAACGACTTTATCATAACACAAGATTATTTTTAATTGAAAAAAATTAACAACAAAATGAGATTAACACAAAACAGTAAACTCACTCAATATGGCCGCAATTTTTTTCAATTATTGTATCAACACGCCTTCGAAACGCTTTACAAGCCATCAAAATAAATTCTTCTGACATCTTATGCCTTTCCTCCTAAATAGCAGTTTTAAGTGAACCAATAGTTGCATTTGTTTTGTTTTCTAAAACGCCCTATATACCATAATCAAGAGGGTTATTAACTGGACTTGATTAAGGCTATAAAGAAACTCCTATTATTTCGAAAATTTTTTTGGACTGGTTTCGGCGTTAAGTAAATCATAGATTCTTTGTCATTTCATTGATATGGGCTGAATTTTAATTTATTAAATGGCTAGAATAAAGAGCCAATCATGAAAATTTACATTTATCGCATTTTTTTTAAAAAATTGGACTAATCAGACTAAAAAAAAACACGTTTAAAAATTACTTCATATTTTGCTTACACAGCCGGTGCAAATAATTCCTTCGCAGTATTATTACTTCAACTATTTTTATTTTTTACTAATCATTATATAGTTTCAAGCAATTATCTTTATTTGATAAAAGTCATTTATTTCCAAATAGTCTTATGGTTTTGAGTAACAAATAATTAAATCCTTAGTAAACCATTAAAGCATCAAGTAAAGATTATTTTATAAATTATTTACTGTTTTTGGCATCAACTATTCTCACTGAATACGAAAAATTTCAAACTGATCTGTTTGACACAGATATTCGACCGTAACAGATCCTACCACTCCGAGTCAGAGTCATCAGGGGTACTCCATGCTTCCTACTAGAAGTACACCACTAAATGCATGGCCTAGTTGGCTGGAGATATAGGATACACCGACTGCATCTCTGCAGAGGAGTAAAACTCTTCCTATGAGTATCCTGAATATGATACTAGACAATCTGATGGTGAGGTTCCAGTATTCCTGGAGTTTTGGGGAATGCGGAGTACCCCATTATTGCCACACTCCCAGGTTGACTCTGGCGCAGAGTGGTAGCTCTTGATAGGGTCTTATCTGTGGGTTAAAAAGAACTAAACAGTGTAATTATGCTAAAGTGAATTGTTTGAAATAGAATTGTTTATATGTATACAAATGGATTTGACATTAATAATCTACAGTGAATGATATGCCAAAATATCAAACTAAACCAAATGAAACCAAAAACGAATGCAATTAAGTAACATACCAGTTAATCTCTTTTTTGTGGGGGCTTACCCCTCTAAAGGAGAAAAATCGGTGTACTCTTACTCTCACATGCAAGATAGAGACGTTTGGAGTTGAAGTATTTCTTTTATTTTACGCATTTTGCATTTGAAAACTTCAATGTTTATAGCTTCATTTTGGGAAGAGGTAGGTCATATGAGTTCTAATGTCAGTTTGGCTGGGTTTTCGTTTTGTTTCTTAATGGCATACCAATCTCCATGGACTATTTAATGCTAAAGCTATTCTTGCAGAAAAGTAGCAGTGGTATCAATAAAAACATAGAGAGGGTGGGGGATAAGGCGGTTCATACCTTTTCCGAGAGTTCTAATCTTAGAATCAATACAAGAGCGTAACTGGAGTTTGAACCCGCTTACTACGATGTATCTGTCCAGTACGTTAGCCACTACGCCATAGGGCATCTCACCTCTAATCTCAGAGGAACGGAGTTGTTATTCGGATTTAGTATTTTTTCTTTCATGCCTGAGGACAATATCAGGTATAAAAAAATGTGACAAAAATAGAAGTGAGATAGATAGATAGATAGAGAGAGAGAGAGAGAGAGAGAGAGAGAGTTTTGCAGACACTGTGTCAAAATTAATCGTAAAATATGCGTAAGAATATCTTTCTGTCTCTAAACGCATCAGGTATATCATGACACAGGCTCTTATTTCAAGTTGGCGCCGGCACTATTACTGTATTTTACGGAAATATTCATGTCGTATGTCTGACCCTAGCTATCTCAGAGCAGCAGAGGGTTTATGTGTTTCTAGATACCAGTCATCAAACAATATTTATTTTTCTGACACATTAACTTGAGGCAGTGTAATGTTACCACTGTATCTTTTATTGATTTTCATCTATTTCTCTCTCTCTCTCTCTCTCTCTCTCTCTCTCTCTCTCTCTCTCTCTCTCTCTCTCTCTCTCTCTCTCTGAAAGAGTGCTGTAATGGTTTTCATTAGGGAAAAAAAGACGTAACAGACCGAGTTCGAATTCTGGACGAAGCTGCGTTTAACTTGTCGCTAATACTCTTCTAAAAGGCTTTGAACCCTTCCCTTTTCTTCTCAGTTTGGATGAAATAGTAGAAAACACTGGGTTCTTTAGTTTTGGTTAGGCAACAAATCTAGGAGAAAGAAAAATTCTGAATTTTAAATCTGAGCCTTCTACACTCGACTCACCTATGACGGTAGTTCCAGTGGTTCACATCTTTAAATGAACTGTAAGGTGCTCTTATCTCGTGCATAAGGATATATATATATATATATATATATATATATATATATATATATAATGATAGTGTTGGTCGTCAGTAAATCACTTTGTGGTTATGTGTCGAACCAAGTGCAGTATAATATGGAGAGTGCTCAATATCTGTTAGAGCTATACACTTACACACAATCACACACAAACGAAATCCAAATGGTTTTTGTCTGTACTTTGTCGCATTTTCAATTTCATTCCATCTTCTTAACTGCCTGATGTATGTTGTTATAAACTTCATGAAACCTTAGGTTTCAGAATAATATTTTCCATGGATTAAATATATATATGATATATATCTATTTATCATCATTATCATATATATATATATATATATATATGGAAGTAAATAATTGAAAGGAATTCGACAGTATGGAGAAAAATTGAAAAACAAAGAAATAAAAAGTTAAGAATTCATTGCGAACGAAAAGTCGACGTTAAATGTTTCGGTTTTAATAAACCTTCATCAGGATTTTAGCTAGATTGGTTGATTGGTTAGTTGTTTCCTTTTACGGCATATCAAGCCTTTTCAGGTCGTTTAACGCTGTATTAAGTCATTCTGATAAAGGTTTTTAACGATTCAGTTTAGTATAACTATAGTTTTTTGTTTGCACAGAGTTAAATGTCAGTAGTTCTATTTCAAATAATTCAGTTTAGCATAAGTACACAGTTTATACACACAATTATATGTAAAAAATAGTTAATTTAAAATAATGCAGTTTAGCTTGATTACACACTTTAGTTCTATTTGACCCATAAAAATTGCCCTATCAATGTGGGCCAGAGCGGAACTAGGAGCGATAGCAAAGAAGGGATACTCCGCATTTCTCAAAGCTCCAGCATTACTAAAGCCTCCCGATAGATAGATAGATAGATAGATATGAAAAGACTGTTGATAACAATTAAGAGTGACTAACAAAAAGATATATAGTTAAAATATCTCCAAACACTGACCCCTTTACTTTGTTTTATTTTATTATACATCCATCGTTATTCTATCAACACGTTGTATCACCGTTTCAAAGTCCTGATCAAGGTCGACTTTACTTCACAATAAATTCTTCACTTTTGATTATTTGTTTTTCAATTTTTCTACCTACATATATATAACACACACACACACACACACACACACACACACACACACACACACACACACACACACACACACACACATATATATATATATACATATGTATATATATACATATATATATATATATAGAGAGAGAGAGAGAGAGAATACCAGGTGAATATTTATTAGTAGTATGGATGTTTTTAGTATTTTCTTAAAAATAAAATTTTCAAAAATTTACTAATTGCTTCATTTGTTTTTTTATCACGCTGCCAGAATGTTATAGAAATACGTTTCAGAACAAAAGTAATATATACATATATATATATATATATACATATATATATATATATAAAGTTAAACCTTAATCAGAAACTTAGAATATGCGATGATGCATGTTTTATATTTAGTTTCAATTTAAATAAATGAGAGCATTTGGATATGATGTTTTTCTTCTATTCTTTGTTCGAATGTAAACAAAATCTAGAAGATAGATTACATATTCAAATAACCTGATAAAGGTTTAATAATTAAAAAAAACAACTAAATGTTTAAGTTTAGCAAATAATTCAACTATAAATAAGGTTATTTTCGGAAGATATTGTATTGTTTCGTATCTGTACATTCTCATAAAATCTGATTTACTTCTATTTTCCCGTATATATATATATATGGAAGAAAAAAATGGATTGTAATCCGACAATTTGTGACGAAAAACTGACAAGAGAGCAACAAAGTCAGTCGACACTATAGCGTTTCGGTTCTACTTAACCATCATCAGGGCTGTGAGGGGTTTTATTAGTGATGTTAAGTATAGATGGATGTATAAAAAGTATAAAAATATTTAAAAAATTGGAAAAGTTGTACAAGAAAAGTTGGCTGTTTATGACAAGAAAAATTGGCCGTTTGATCAATGAATCAGCGTTCGTTTCTTTAAAATACGACACCTGACATTAGAAATATTGTGCAGAATCCACGTTCCGTTAGTTCATCAAGAGATTTCGAATCATTCCTCGTTTTCGACGAAATTCAAATAATATAAATCTGTATTTTTTTTTAATATCAATGTATATGCCTAGGAAAATCCCAAATCATTAATATAAGCTTCAAGGAACTGACTTATGCAATCCAAGAAAATGTTGAGATGAATGAAAAACGCTGGACATTTAGGTAGGTGTGATTTTTCTTGTGTAAAGTTGGTTATAGAAGTCTTGTTTATGAGTAGTTCTCTGCATCTGCGAAACATCTTGATGTTGTTGATGTGAGATATTGGTGTGGGAGAATATATATATATATATATAGAGAGAGAGAGAGAGAGATAGAGAGAGAGAGAGATTAACAAAAATGCTTTAAAAAGTTATCTATTTGTTCATTGTTTTCAATTTATCTCGACCTGAGACCATCGTCAGTAGAAATAAAGTTTCCAGAAGAAAACCTTAATAAAAATTGTTTTTTAAAAGAGAAGATATGATTTGAAAGGCAATGGAGGAGCTTATTCATTTGTTGAATGAAAATTATTTTCCAGTATCGAAATATGTTGAACATTTTATATCCTCTGTTGTTTTGAACAGCTGGCAATTAGATCTGCACTAGGATTAAATGTTATTCAGCACGGTAGTGGAGAGCGATAAAAATTAGCCGTGACTGCTTTGTAAAATAGTCAACCTGGATCTTTGTTTCTTTAGGAGTTTATATGTCAACCCATATCTGTCCATCCAATTTCAAAGCAACTTTTTAGGATGGTTTAGTCTCATGTTGAAATCATTTCTCGTCAGTATTTGGGGATGTTTTGATTATAGATCTCTGTAGAAGTTACTGTCTGTTCATTGTTATTTAAACTCTTTTCATATCTATCTATCTATCTATCTATCTATCTATCTATCTATCTATCTATCTATCTATCTATTTCTGTCTGTTTATATATATATATATATATATATATATATATATATATATATATATATATATTTATATATATATATATATATATATATATATATAGTACAATTTGATGGAGACTCAAACTCGGTTAAGTCGTCATAAAAAATTTATTTCGGCGGAGAATATTGTATACTCTCAGTCTCGTCAGATGACTACATGCTTCTCTCTCGTCTCAGACCCTCTCGTCCTCGGACAGTGACTGGATATTTTAAAGATATATATATATATATATATATATATATATATATATATATATATATTCAACATATATTGTGCGAAGGCACGTGCGATACCCTGCCCTCATCAGCCACTAAACGGGGTGATAACAGATTTCGGTAGCTCAAGGTGGTACTGCCACTCGTGGCGCTACTAAGCAGCTTGTGCCACCTGACAGATGTATATATATATATATATATATATATATATATATATATATATATATATATATATATATATATGTATGTATGTATGTACGTGTGTGTGTCTGTGTCTGTGTGTGCGTATACATATATCAGTCTTTTCCTATCTATCTATCTATCTATTTCAGTCTGTTCATCTATGTATATATTTTATATGATCCAAGGAGGAAATCTAACAGGTATGAGTTGTCAATACTAACGGGTATTGATATAATATTATCGAATTATAATTCTGAATATCTCATCTGAAGAGGGTTTTTATAAGGCTTAAAGTTAAACTTAGAGGAATTTATAAGAGCCTGAAATAAATTCATAATGATACCAAGAAAGTAAATTTTTAAAATGTTTTAAAATCTATCAATCTATCATTGTAAATTGTAAAATGCTGAGATATACATACATATACCTCTATCCATCTCTCTCTCTCTCTCTCTCTCTCTCTCTATATATATATATATATATATATATATATAAGTCATATATAAGTCTTTTCGTATCTATCGATCTAACTATCTTTCTATGTCAGTCTGTTCGTCTCTCTCTCTCTCTCTCTCTCTCTCTCTCTCTCTCTCTCTCTCTCTCTTATCTATCTATCTATCATGGTAAATTGGAAAATGCTGAGATATACATACATATACCTCTATCCATCTCTCTCTCTCTCTCTCTATATATATATATATATATATAAGTCATTTCGTATCTATCGATCTAACTATCTTTCTATGTCAGTCTGTTCGTCTCTCTCTCTCTCTCTCTCTCTCTCTCTCTCTCTCTCTTATCTATCTATCTATCTATCATTGTAAATTGGAAAATGCTGAGATATACATACATATACCTCTATCCATCTCTCTCTCTATATATATATATATATATATATAAGTCTTTTCGTATCTATCGATCTAACTATCTTTCTATGTCAGTCTGTTCGTCTCTCTCTCTCTCTCTCTCTCTCTCTCTCTCTCTTATCTATCTATCTATCTATCATTGTAAATTGGAAAATGCTGAGATATACATACATATACCTCTATCCATCTCTCTCTCTCTCTATATATATATATATATAAGTCTTTTCGTATCTATCGATCTAACTATCTTTCTATGTCTGTCTGTTCGTCTCTCTCTCTCTCTCTCTCTCTCTCTCTTATCTATCTATCTATCTATCATGGTAAATTGGAAAATGCTGAGATATACATACTTACATATACCTATATCCATCTCTCTCTCTCTTTTCGTATCTATCGATCTATCTTTCCATTTGTCTATGTCAGTCTGTTTGTCTCTCTCTCTCTCTCTTTTCATATCTCTCTCTCTCTCTCTCTCTATATATATATATATATATATATATATATATTAGTCTTTTCGTATCTATCGATCTATTTGTCTATTTGTCTATATCAGTCTGTTCGACTCTCTCTCTCTCTCTCTCTCTCTCTCTCTCTTCATATCTATCTATCAATCTAACTATCTATCTATCTATCTCAACTTTTTCTTATCCATCGATCTATCACTTTAATTATTTATATATCGCATTTAGATTGTCATTTATTTCAGCAATTTTCTTCAGATATTTCTCCATTGCCACACTGTTAGTTAAGCATCATTTCAATCCCCCCTGTCATTAACAGTCCGTATATTACCGCAAGACTCATGATCTCAAAAGAAACACTCTAAACTCTCTTTTTTCTGAAGATTAGCACTCTGCACACTCATCTTTTCTTGATACTTTGCCAGGAGCAAACCTGGCTTGACATCATGATAACATTGACATTTGCTATGACCTTTTTTTCTCTCGTCTCTTTAGGATACCTACGTTTGCCAGCGGCAAAGAGTGTAATGAAATAGGCAAAACTTACATAATTACGTCCCCAAGATAATAGCCTTTTCGATAACATTTCAAAATGGATCTTCCTGTCTGTTAGGAGGTTTCAGAAAAGGCAACTCGGTTGAAATTGATCGATTGCCGTTGTCACTTGATCTCCAACTAAAAATTTAGTAAATTTAATACAATATCTATCTATCTATCTATCTATCTATCTATCTATCTATCTATCTATCTATTTCATGGATGCAGTACATGGAAGTTAACGAAACACATGGAGAAAAATCTAGATGGGAACTACGCAAGAATGATAGATGCTGTTTTGAAAAACATCCTAAAAGTGCAACTGTACGCCAACTTACCTCCCATCTCAAATTACATTCAAGCAAGACAAACAAAAAATGTAGGACAGCAATAGAGAAGCAGGGACAAACTCAAAAGTGAGATTTTTGGATGAAACCCTTCAAATGGACGTGCCAGTGTTGACCAACCAGTTAGGACATACATATATCGGCCCTGTGAAGGGACTGGATGTACTTGAAGGACCTGTCAAGATAAATCGATCATAAAAACGGATGGAGAGAGAGACAGAGACAGAGAGAGAGAGAGAGAGAGAGAGAGAGAGAGAGAGAGAGAGAGAAAGAGTGAGAGAGAGTCAGGGAAATCGATGCTGTGAGCGTTACTTGATGATATCTATCTATCTATCTATCTATCAAATCATGTTTATGTCAATACCTCAGGAAATTTAAATGGCCATGTTAGGTATACAGGATAATACACTCACAGGGAGAGAGAGAGAGAAATAGAGAAAGAGAGAGAGAGAGGGGGAAATCGATGCTGTGAGCGTTACTTGATGATATCTATCTATCTATCTATCTATCAAATCATGTTTATATCAATCTAGAAGGAAGTTTAAATGGCCAAGTTAGGTATACAGGATAATACACTCACAGAGAGAGAGAGAGAGAGAGAGAGAGAGAGAGAGAGAGAGAGAGAGAGAGAGAGAAAGAGTGAGAGAGAGTCAGGGAAATCGATGCTGTGAGCGTTACTTGATGATATCTATCTATCTATCTATCTATCAAATCATGTTTATGTCAATACCTCAGGAAATTTAAATGGCCATGTTAGGTATACAGGATAATACACTCACAGGGAGAGAGAGAGAGAAATAGAGAAAGAGAGAGAGAGAGGGGGAAATCGATGCTGTGAGCGTTATTTAATGATATCTATCTATCTATCTATCTATCTATCTATCAAATCATGTTTATATCAATCTAGCAGGAAGTTTAAATGGCCAAGTTAGGTATACAGGATAATACACTCACACACACAGAGAGAGAGAGAGAGAGAGAGAGAGAGAGAGAGAGAGAGAGAGAGA